>LS045369.1:53924-68122 GCA_900241095.1 Acartia tonsa
ATGTTTTGAGATTTCTAATATAAAATTTACATAAAGATAAACATATTCAGAAAAAAATTTTCTTCTAGCTTCAATAATAAGAAAATTACAGCCATTTAAGATTAAAAAAAACAGAGATTTTTGTTGTAAAATATAAAAGATTATATTGCCGGATATCCGGCCGGATAGTTTCAATATCCGGTATCCGGCCGGATATTGAAAATGGCCGGATATTCGGCCACACCGGATATCCGGCCCAACCCTAATAAAAATATTATTATCTTGTTTAAAAATGTTATTCAACTTTTAAGACTTACTATAATTGACAACCTAGATTAGTTAATAGAGACTCTTTTTTGTTCTAGAGACAAATTTGTAAATATTCATTTTAAAATATTCCCCTCGCAATTTATTTCAATGGTTTACTTTCAAAGGAGCATATAAAACTATCTAAGGTAAAATTCCTTGCTGCCAGGTCACTATAGTAATTATTATTGCTTATTACAGCAGTTCTCACAAAATCTATGTATAACGTCCTAAAAATAAAAGATCATTAAATAATTATAAACCTTCCCGGAACCTATGAGAAGCTACCCTGTTAAGGAGAACCCGATCGGTTCAGCGGTTAGCCAGATCCTTTGTTAAAAACAAACAAACAGACATATAGATAAATTTAATTGATTTATGTGTATCCAATTTTGAAATGACCTACCTCATCCTATAGCTTTTAAAGGCTGAGTCATTGAAAGGATTCTTACTTGTTGTTTTCAAGATTCTTGCCACTGGAACCAGAAACAGGATTCTTGTCATTCTGTTGTCCACAAATATCACCAGAAACATCATAGCCTCTGTATTTTCAAAATTCAACTCTCATCAATTTAAATGATGAAACCTCAAGGAAATGTGTATTTTTGGACGAAGAATTATAAAATATAATAGAATCTTTTTTTAACAAAGCTACAGGAACCAAAAAGGTGTGTTTAAACATTATTTTTACAATTTAGCTTATAAATATTATTCATTTACCAACAACGACTTAAATGTATAAACTGATGTCACCTTGAACTAAGAAAAGCGTTTGATCAACTAAAAACTCTTTTAGGTCAAAATTTTGATTTTATATAGAACTATAATTAGAACTATACTAAGGTAAAGTTTGATAATATAAATAATTAATTGTTTTAAGATAAGTTTGCTATAGTAATAATATAATGAATGTTACAATCCTTATAAATCTATTTGGATTTCCTTCCACCAAGCCATAACCAAATAATCCAATCTAAAAAAAGAATATACCAACTATAAAAAGCTTAATTACAAGAATAATAAAATATCTGATTATCAAGCTGCTACACTTTAGATATTTCAAAGTTTTTCCAAGTATTTATAAATGATTAGAGCAGTATAGAGGTGAACAATACCTATATTCAACATCCACTTGATTGGATGTTTTATTTTAACATGTTATTAATTATTAATAAAATTTTAAAATATTTAGAGTAATATTACCATGCCACAGATACAAATGATGAAAGCAACGAGAAATATTACATCCGTACAAGATCTGTTTTCAAAAGGTCCTTCTAGCTCCTCATTTTCGTCGTCCTTAGAATATTTATTTTTACAACAGATATACTCTATAACCCTCTCTATCTATTCGTAAAGCTTTTGTAAAATGTGAAAAGCTAATTCATATTGCTTAATTTGTGAAATAGAATGCTGATTTTTCATGAGAAGATTCTGCTCATCAAAAGGCACATACTCTATAACTTAATTGGTCCCTTGGATACTTTATTCATTTCTTCAGTAGAAATCTATCATTTCCAATCACAATTATGGCAAGGCATGTATATTTCTCGTATGTTAAAGAAAACTGAATTTTATTGTTGCCGTTTGTCTGTAATTTAAGCAATCATTTAAGTACATAAATTTATATTAATAAGCTTAGCTACTTATGAATGTGTTCATCTTTTTCAATTTTACATATATTTTCTTTCCAAAGTAATAAAAGTAATCAAAAATTACTTTAAAAATTTCATGGATGCATAAAATAAATTAGGAGGAAAAAGTACAATTGTTATTGAACAAAAATTAAATCATTCTTCCATTAAAAGAGGATTCGTCACATAAATATATCTTTATACCATTTCATCTCTAAAGCTTCATTATCTATTATTTAATTAATTAAGTAAGGAGAATAGTACCTGTCAATAGATATTTTTAGATACTAGTTGCTAGATGTTCTTCATTAAATCTTAGCTTTTGATGTCTTTAGTCGTTTTATCGTTGATTATTTCTTTTATCAAGAGCTGAAAATCGGAAACTGGTTCCAAAGGAAGGGGTCTCTAATAATGGGCCAACTTATACTGTGGGCCCAGTAGCACGAATAATAGGCGCACAGCCTGAAAAAAAGTAAATAGACACTATATCATGTTAACTAAAGATTTACTTGCCTCTTTTTCAGGCTCAACTTGGTTGGAACAACAACAAGCCATCGTTTATATGTCTATATTACAAAATAAAAAAAAAATAAATCTGGGGAAATATCTGTGATCAAAAAAAAGATAAGACAATGGACGATAAATCTATACACATTACCAATTATAGTAAACAAAAATTACCCCTTCTGTAGATTAGAATTAATAGTTGAAAAGTTCTTACGTTACTATTTTTTTAAAATGAAAACTCAATAAAAGTACCCAAATTCTTTCTTAAATAGATAAGAAAAGTTTGGGTACCAGTGTTATTAAAAGTGATCAAAGGGAGTAAAATCAGTGAAAAAGAATGGTTTAGTTGAAGAATAAAAAATCACAAATAATTATGCCAAGGAAAGAAAATAATGAAATATTTAAAATGAACATTACAAATAAGAAACGACTGGCAGCACATTCTCTGTCTGCAACCCCGGGTTAAAACCCTTAATGCAACAAGGAATAGTTCATTACTCAAAATTTATAAGAAATCCGTGACACTAAAAGACATGCAAAATTTATTATATTACAAATAGATATATTTAATTTATAAGGTTATTCTCGCTTTTACATTACGAAAGAATTTACAAAAATAAACATTGAAACAATTAACTAAACATGTTCTTACTAGAATTCAAGACTACCAAGAAAGAAAGTTCAAATGTGTATCACCAAATGAACATTTCCAAACAAAAAATTCCTTTCGCCTTGTGTATGTGTTGTTTGTGTGTGTATCATAGAAAATTATAGAATACAAATTTTAAGTTCTTTTCAAAACAAACGAAAATCTATCACTTAGTTAAAACCTTTTTACGTTAATCATCTGCTTTTTTGCAAATATTATAGGAGTAAAAGCTTATATAAAATGTTTATCATTTTTTAACATTGTGATGTTTTTTTTATAGCATATATTTTTTAATTAGTTTTAACAAGCAACGCTTTTTCTATAAAGCCCTCTCTGCCCCACTCCAACTTGCGACTGCGGCTTAACAGGTAGCATTTATGCTGATTGTCGGTTATATAAAAGGTTTACCGAGTACTGCGTCATTAATAAAGACGTTAAAATGGTTCCTACTGCTTTTGTTTCAGGTGCTCGAGTAGTGAGAATGCCTTAGTCCAAAACAGGCGCAACTCATTACCATCCACAGTTATGATTTTCAGACAAATGTCTTGCAATTTTAAATATCATAAATATGTTTGTCTTTTATGTATGGAATGTTTATATCTTAAACTCAACTTTTACCTTGACGTAAATGGTTCGAAATATTAAACCTTTTGAAAAGTTGATTTTATGTGTTTATCATTGTCATTATTTTTCAAGAAGAAAGGGATGGAACATAAATGTATTAACAATCACACACCTCTCTTATTATTATAAAATTTTACTTTTCTTTGCGCATTACTATCGGTGGAAGATATGGGTGTAGTAGGTTTATTAAATAACTATTTTATTTATCTTATATCCCTGTATTTAAAAAATCTCTTCTCATGAATTCCCCTTCAATTTTCAATACTAGACTTTTCTCTATGGAAATGTTTAATTAAAAATGCATGAAATGAAAAATGTATATTACCTACTGCAATATAAAATCCATAGGTAATAAATATTTATTTATATTTTTGTTATATCTTTGCGTGTAAGGACTGTTTCCGGTCTCGTTTAATGAATAATTGAGCTGTGTCAAGTAAAACTTTATATCTTCATTATAAAACTTCTTCTTCTCTTCTTTAGTCCTTAAGTATATAGCTTTTCTTAAACAATTGTTTCCTTTATGATATCATGAGAATTTGTCATTTGTACTCATGGTAAACCTAGGAAGTGTGGTGTATCTATTTTGTGGTAGGTGTACCTACCTCCCATGCAACTTGAAGGATAAACCCCTGATTTTATATCAATTGTCTTATTATAAAATATTTATCTTTTTATTAGTACCTGTCCATTCATCTATGTATAGTAATCTAATGTTTATGTTTTAGACACTATTTGCACTGAAGGCCTAACTGATTTCTATGGTTTTCCGGTCATAAATAATTCATTCTTAATTGTTCCTTTATTAAAGAATAGAATACTGTAAATTAATCATTGTTGATATTTTCATGTTCAATTTAAACTTTTTTACATTCAAAAACATATGCAAAATTTTTTTAAAGTTAGTTTCTACGCCCACGATTTTTTAGAAGTGACGCTACTCTATAATTCGAAATGTACGTCTGTCCGTTAAAAAATGGAGAAACGTGATTTTCTTGGCTCTTATTCCAACAATTATGGAGCATAATTAACTGAAACATCCATGGCGGTCGAACACTTTTTATTTCTTTTTTTTACTATTTATGCGTTTATACAGTACAGATTTCTAAATATAAGAGTACAATATTTAGAAGGTTCTATTACAGTTACAGTGTTATTCTTGTAAGCTATAATTGATAAATAAACAAACATGATTTGAACATTTTATGAAATTTACAAATTAATGTCACAAAGTGACAAAGAAAATTGTGGATGAACTGTAAAACTGAAAGCAGCAAAATCCTAAATGATAATTTATTGGAATATAAAACATAATTATAATGGATATTTTTTTAGTTCATAAATCATAAACTAAGTGAGACCATTATTTTTGTAAATATAGTTGCTAATTTTTGCTTCAATATCTCTTCCAATTTCTGTCATCCTTAAAATAATAATTTCAAATATTTTGTTACATTAGTAAATTTATCAAATAAACAAATAAAACTAAAGAAATAAATCAGAAAAAAGTGTTACCTCAGATCAAAAGTTGTTACAGTTGTATTTTGTTGAACTCCCTGAATTATTAACTTGCCACATTCTTTGCCTAGCCTAGATGTATATTTCTACAAATATGATATCATCCTTTTTATGACAACGTGGAAAATATGTAACAAACAAAGATGACAAAATCCATAAAATGAAGCTTGAAACTGTAGAAAAACGAATTTAACACTTGTAGAGTGTCAGAACTAACAAGCAGGGCTGGATCTTTAAATCATTTTAGTGGTGAACCGGATCGGGGTGCGCTAGAGAGAGGTGGGCCGACGGCACGCCACAGCCACTGCTAATAAACATTGATTTTTAAAAGATTTTTGCCACGGTCCGATCCGCGCCGGTACAACTTTATAACTTTAGCCATGTCAGTACGATATTTTATATAAAAATTTTATAAAGTTATATATTGTTTTATAATAAAACAATAAATAATTTATTTTAAAAATAATCATAGAAATGTTTTCACGGTAGTTTTGCAATAAAATATTAAACTTATTGAAAAAAATATTTATTTATTAAATACGGTTCATCCCGATCTGGCGCGGTGGTTACACTCATTTAGTGTAACTGCCGAGCCACCGGGTGAGCCGGTTCGCCTATGCCATTTTGATTTAAAGATTGGTATCAGGTGCGCCGATCCGGATCGCCCCGATCTGGCGCACCACTAAATGATTTAAAGATCCAGCTCAGAATATAAATGTTTAAGTAACAACATAATTGCAATTGTAAATTTGTTGCAAAACTGCTTAAATATAGGATACTGTATAAGGGCATACTTACATTTTTAGGACATGATTATAGAGATGCTTCCCATATAACATTTTACCTTGTTGTAATAGAAATTATTGTACCAAAAATCAGTTGAATACGATAAATAAATCACACAAAAAAGTTGTTAAAAATGTTTTAAATGGACGTACGGACTTTCTAGTAACGATTATAGAGTTTTTACTCTTTCAAAATAATTCCAAACTGTTATAAGAATCATCATGCAAAGTTTGAAATCGATAAATCATTTATAACATGTGTAATTTAACGTAAAGGGCTAATCATTCCGGACGAACGGGCAGACAGACCTAATTATAGAAATGCTTTGCTTTAAGATACATAGGTACATTATACACTAAGTAAAACGATGTAGCTTCAAAGGATAGTATTAAAATTGACAGGTAAGAAGGTCCCTTTAAAATGAGTTTCCGTTAAAGGTTAGAGTTCATTAAGAATTTAGCCCAACTAATTACTGTCAAAATATTTTAGGAATAAAAATTTGAATTTAATTGCATAAGAATTATTTATGTTAGGTATCCAAATTATTGCAATTAGCTAAGACTGTAAAATTGCATGCCATTAAGTAGATTTTAAAACTTTACCAATATACATCTACTTTACAATAAGAATTACTATAATTCATGAACAATTTAAAGTTGATTACAATAATATACCTGTTGCAAGACAAATTCAGATTCTTAAGGGCTCGGTTCTTCTTCATCATATCCCTCAAATATTTAAATTTTAGCTAATTTTATAATCTTTAGACATTACATTAAAATATAGATGCCACAAGATATGTTCATACCTCACTGCTAAACCAGTTTTTGCTCCTAGTTTATTTGCTGACAAATCTAACATCTCCAATTCTTTTTCTTTTTCGAGTGATTTCATAAGAGCACCCAATCCATCATCCTGTAATTAAGAGATCTTTTTAAAGTAATTTTTGCTGAAAAAAGTAAACCTGGCCAAAAATTTGTATCTAAGGTCTATATAATGAAAGATAGAAAGATTATCAGAAAAAAACAACCAGATACTTAAATTTAGAAATGAAAAAGCCTGAGATTCGTGAAGCTTATCTAAAAAGAATAAATTGATCGGTTATATGTTTAGATCTTAACGGACCAGCTACATTTTGTTTTAAGTTTCATAATTTTTTTACCTTGATGTAATTTAGAGATAGATTTAGGTGTTTTAAGACAGATTTTCCACTAGAAATAAATGCTGAAAGTGCTATGATACCCTCACTCTTAATCCTGATATCGATATTATCTTAATCATAATATTGATAGTTTTTACTATGATATTTATGCATATGGAAAAAAATTCAAAACATAAAATGAGATATTTCTAAACTTTATAATTACCCATAATATAAAAACGATTTCTGTGTAACGGTATGCATAACATTTTTCTACATTGGCACAGGACGATCAATTTTAATTTTTAAAAAGGTCTGCATTTTTTGGCACACCCTTTATGAGAGTATGCAATGGCTTTGTTGATTACATTTATAGTTAATGAAGTTTTATTTATATGATTAATTAGTAATTTTTTACTTTTTATTTCATGTTTGTGTGTTATAATTATCTTTAGTCTTGTTTTTCAATGATAATTTGTAATAAATTTGTATATCCTTTATCATAAGGAACACTTATCATAAGTACAATTGAACTATAAAATTCAGATATATTCCTGTCCTGTTGTGAGAAAGATTTAAAGATCTGATTTTCTAAAAATAATAGACAAACATTAATTATCTTAAAATAGAATGAAAAGTTATTAATAAAGTGGTGCTGTTTTAAACAATCCAAGCTTGTACAATAAAGCTTAGGTTTTTTTCCCTTTGAAAGTCCCCAAATAAGCCCCTATTTTAGTTGCAAAGTATAATCCACTTTCTCCGTCAGTGTCTATCTTCCCATTTGTCCCACAGTGTAAATTTTAATTGCCTAGCATATGTTTGAGATAGATTGCTTTTTTTGTTATGAATCTATAATTTTTTCGTCCATTGGTCTGAATTCTCTAGAGGACAATTTTCTAAGCTGTATTAAGTATGATCATTGAAATGTCAGATATACTATATTCGAAATGCATATTCTTTTAGGGAAATATGATTGTTTCAGTTTCATCTAAAATTTAATGATTCACAATCTTTTTGTAAAGATTTTTACGAACAGTAAACAATGTTCCTTCAGATCGGCTGTCTTTTATTACTCTATTTTATTAAATCTTGCTGCTTATGGATGTTGTTATCCTTGTTTGCTACTAAACACTTTCTATCACTAAGAAATGAAATGAGATATATTTGACAAATAAAGTAGGTAATAAAGGAAAGATATAATTTTGAATATATATACATTTTACTTGTATTTATTATATTTGTTTACATTTTATTGCATGTTTGTGTGTTATGACCCTAAATGACGACATTTGAATATTTAGCCTTTCTCAGTTTGGAAAGTTCATGAAATTGTACAATAGGATTTATGTAAATTTCAACATTCTATATGCTAGTTAATTAATACAATTTGTTAATGTTTATTACAGTACTTAATAATCTATGACGACTACTTTTGTTATTAACATTTTAACAATTTAATTACCTTGACTGTCATCAGTTTTGTAAGCATTTCAATACTCTCATCTGTAATGTTATTACTTGGAAAATCTAGAGTTGTGACAAGTTTTAATCTGTCCAGGCCATCCAGCATCATATACAATAAGGAGTCAGATATCTAAAAATATTGTAAAATTAAAAGACACAAAAATACTCGAAAAGTTTTACTTTTGCATTTTGTTATCTTTAACTTTTTGCAATTAACTCCCCCCACTTCGTTGTTCAGTGTTCATACAAATCTCTAAATAAATTCATCTTGTGAACAGATGAGAAAACACATATTCCATGTATAAATCTTGATGTATTTTAGACCATTATTGATAGAAAGACCGTCTTATTTGTAAAGTTGATGTTTAATGGTTAGCAAAATTACCATATAAATTAGCCTGTTCATCTAGAAAAAGGGGAAAACTTATTTGCACCATAGAAATTTAAAACAACGCTACGTTTCAGACAGACTGAAAGACCAAGTTGTTTATAGAGCAGATGCGCATTGTACGAGAAAAATTCTATACAAAAAAATTCGTCTATCTATAATAGGAACCAAATAAATATTTTTTTTAAAATTCTCTAAGTAATTGACTCTTGAATAGGAAAGGTAGCTAAAAATAGTACAAGAAGGGGAAGCGAGGGTAGAGGAGGTGAAGGAGGAAAAAAAAGAGAAGGAAAAAGTAAAGTTATGGGAAAGTGGAGTAAAGTGAATTATCTGCACTTTTTTATCTTTTAAGTCTTCCACCCTCACTTTGACATTGACATTGAGTCAAGGAATTTGTCATAGAATATTTTGTTCATGAGTCAAATACTTTACTTAATTCAAAAGGACCAAAATTAGTCAAGCACAATAAGTATTTATATAAATTTTAGATGTATATAGTGTTCTGTTCTTCTAAAACAGATAAAATCACAATATATTTATTTATGTAGCTAGACCACAATTTTATTTAAAAAACAATAACAAATTATTGATTTGCAAAGAGACAAAATGCTTATATTTAGGTCACAAAGAAGAGGAAGAAAAAAAAAAGATAACAAAGGATAAAAAATGATAGAAACTCATGAACCATTAACTAAAAATTAAGTTTATTGACCGACGGACCAACACTCAAAGTAAGTTTTAAACGGGATGCACTTTAAAAAGGTCACTTCACAAAATCAGCAATCTATCTTAAATCAAAGTCAAATTTTCCCCAATGCGTTACAGACTGATGGACTGACTAACTAACGAACGGACACACTAGGGGACATATACAGTTCATTGTAGAATAGCTTTGCAACTAAAAAGTTTTAGAAACAATAATTTATGACAATTTATAAAAGGGTTGACTTAAAAAAGGACCAAAATTTTAACTTAAAAAAGATGCTACCTACTCTTCATATGTTTTCTATTCATTGAAAAAAGTATATAGATATTGATAGCATAACTGATTAAAGCAGTGTATGAGTCGGTCTGTCAGAGAGGGATATTGAGGATATTAACAAAATCTTAAAATTTACCTTGCTATTTCTTACACTAAAAACTTTAAGTTTACTTGAATTTTCAAGTCCAGTTGATATACTATCAGCATCCTTTATTAGAGAGATATTAATTCAAGATATTAATTGAACTTTGTAGGGAGTATACAGTTAGTTAATAAAATCTAATTTAATGAGGTTTGTCTATTTATCTATTACACACATTAAAGTTAGCTGTTTGACAGCTTATCATTGAATTAAAAATTATCTTGTATATCTCAAAGTAATTTCAAATATGTTTACAGTAAAAATGAATCTTAAAGTTAGCTACAAATTAATTTATTAAAAGTTTTCTTTACCCTCACGCAAAGGATTAATTATAGAGATTGCTTTTATATTTGTACATGACAAAAGTACAATTGGCAGAAACAAAACTTGTGTACTTATGTAAATTGTGATATATGGGCTGTGCTTAAGTCATTAATTTTTTTTCTTTTATCACAACATGATATGTTTATTGTTTAAATCAAAGGCATGCTATTGTTTTATAGTTGGTGGATGTCGGTAAATATGAGATTATTGACTGTTCTTAGAAATAATATTTTCCTTTTCTGTCAGACCAAACATATTCCAGCGAAAATTAACACCACATCTTTTCACCTAAACAATAAAAGTAACATGAACAGTTAAGAAAAAATTACCTGGAGTAGTGTGCTCAGGTGTCAATAAAAGTTTATTGTCACTTGCAACAAAAAATTGTAGTATAAAATGGGTAGACTTAGTATGGAGTAAAGTGCATTAATTAATTGTTTTTATTTACTCAATAATTGAAGCATTTTTATGTAGAATATACAGGCATATTTTGGCATGAAAAAAGCCTTTTGTTTAAATCTCTTATGAAATTATTCGTGGTATTAAACATATAAATATTATCGCAAATCTAGTTTATATTTAATCTATGTAAGACGCTTCTTTTTAAATTCCCCAGATGTTTGTGCCAATGAACCTAACTTTAGTGGTCAACCTTCATCCAATGTGGGCTTAGCATGGTGTTCACATATGAGTAGTTCACCTGTATGTAGTTTTGTTGCCTTCCCTTTTCTTACCTCACAACGGAGGCTTCCTCACAAAGCAAAAAGTAATGGAATATTATGGCGGGAATTTTATTTACTGCCCTTTGTATTTTTGTTGTATCTGTATAATAGCAAATTAAAGCTCTATTTTACTTTGAACAGCGGACTGCATACATCTAATTATCAATCTTTCTTGTGACTGGAGCAAAACGAGGTGAATATTTATTTTTACATTTCAAAGGTTCTTTAAATTTAAGCAGATATGAAATTGATTTTCCCCGCCTATTTTTTTAGTGAATATATTTGGTTGTTTTAATTGCATTTGGCTTTAGCGAAAGAAATTGTAGTCTGTTTTGGACATGAGTTATACTTGTGTTATTTTTATATATTCCTGGAATTAATAATTTGAATCATATCATAAGTAATTGAATTATAGTGACAATTTAAATTTATTATGTATATGTTGTTGCAAACACGAACACTTGTAGCGATGCCGCGCTTTAAATACACAAAAGGAGCGTAGAGTCCTTATAAGTTGAAATTTCATAAACAATTCTCTTGATCAGGGGCGTCCAAGCTTTTTATTTTGGGGGGGGTAAAATGGCGCGCGAAGCGCGCCGCAAATTTTTTTACCCCCCCCAAAATTTTTACCCCGGGGGTAAAATTTGCTTGGGGGGGGTAATTACCCCCCCTGAAATCTGTTGGCAGGGGTAAAATTTGTTTACCCCCCCCCCAAAATTTACCCCCGGGGTAAAATTTTTGGAGGGGGGTAATCTAAATTTTATCCAAAATTTAGTATTAAAAATGCGCGCGAAGCGCGCAAAAATTTTTTTTGTTAAGAGATTTTCTATTTTTGGGGGTGTAAATACCCCCTCCTAAATAGTTGGGGGTGCCTACGGCACCCCCAGGGTAAGGGTAAATTTTAAATTACGTTGATAATTAGTATTTGTCCATTTTAAGCAACCATGGCAGTTTTACATTAAATTAGAAGTTAATAACGAAGACACTTTATATTTCTTAATGTTCGTTTGTCCATCTGTCTGATTTGTTAAGCTTTATTGTTATGGATGTTGAAAACCTGGCACTTGTTATAAGCGTAGCTACTCTATAATCAGGGTATGTTCTTCCGTATGTCCGAAATACTTAAGCCTACACGGCTTTGTGATTTATTAATATTCATATTTGGAGTTTATTTAATTCTATAATATTTTCTTTTTTTACGAATTTACTGTTTTTATCCAAGCTATTTTAACACAGGGATCTAAAGGTATATGACAATTGCCGTTAAATTGATGTACATCTCCAATGATGATACATAAGATTATCCCCAATGTACATTACAATTGGTTTTTGAAACGTTCGTAAACTCAACTTAATAACCAATCAGAATTCAATGAAAGTCCTAAAGTTGTCAAGCCTTTGGGGACTAGTGTAATAATCAGCCTAATGTCCGCTCCCTCCCTGTGTGAATATACAGTAATTGAAGAAACGTATTAAGAGGTCAGGCCTAATGACTTGGTCAATTAGTGTCTTTGAAAAGGTGTGGCCATTTCTTACGGACTTTTTGCCGAGAGGGAGGGTACATTGGGCTGGTAATTACTCTAGTCCCCAAAGTTTTATAATAATTTCTAACGGACTTTTTGCCGAGAGGAAGGGTACATTGGGCTGGTAATTACTCTAGCACCCAAAGTTTTATAATAATGTTTTCTTATTCGTTGGCTTATTAACTTTTGGGTCTATTATGGAATTTCTGTTGGGTGCTATATTAAGTTGAGTGTCCAAACGTTTCAACCACCAAATGTAATTTTTGTTTATTATTGGAGATGTACATTAATTTACCGGAATTTTTTTTTATCCCTTTAGATCCCTGGATTTTTTGTCAGTACACTAGATGGGACAGTAGACATAAAAATCTCCCAATTTTGATTTACAAAATTACTCCTTTTGTAATTAAAATCAATAGTTGAAGAGTTTGGACTATTTTATTTACAACACAATAAAGCTTCAATCTCATACTTCAAAATTTAAGCTAACGAATTGCAGATCGAAGTTATTGATTTTGGAGGTGCAGACTATTTACATTCCATTATCCCCTCCATCCCTACAGTAAAGTATCTAATTGTAAAGTTACACTAAAGAACTGTTGATGGGGACATGAGACCGTAAATTAAACTGGTCCCCATACATGATCTCTCATTCAATTGTATAAAAAATTTAAACTTCTATTAAAGCATACTTTGGGGTACCTTTACTTATTTGATTGGTTGAACAAAACTCGCAGTTTTAGAACTGTTCGACCAATAAATGAATAACAAATATTAATGTGTTTCTCATCATTGAAGATGAATATTAATGTATCGGATCGCCCATACATAACATAACGCTTAAGTTAATATCAGATAAATTGGATTTTTTCTTCCATTTTGTACAATACTTCAATTAAAAGTTACTTTTTCATCCGACGGAGAGACCTACAGACATATGTATAATTGATATAAAGTAGCTGCGCTACATGAGATAAGCTTGTGTATACTATATACCCCCACCGCAAGTTAAAAATGAATGCACCAATTGTGGTTGAAATTGACTTTAAACCGATACATACTTATAACCGTGTAAAACATTTCGGACGCTTCAAATTTGACTTGAAATACTAATTATAGTATATAATTAGCATCCAGTTTGTAATTTACTTTGACCGTCAGTCTGTCAGTCATCATGCAAAACATGAATATTAAACATGAAAATAAGTGAGAGAGGTTCTGCGATTTTTTTCTTCTAAAATATATTATAAATTTCAACAAATGCTCCTTAAATTTTTACATAATAAGCACAAAAATAACATTTTTAAATGTATAAAGTATTTAAACAAAAATAGTATTTAAATATTTAAATAGATAACATAGTGCATTTTGCTGTGATTGTTGTAATATGAAAGTGAAATAAATTGACAATAGTCATTCATTTTTTAAATAAGTTTTCTCGTATTCATTCGAATCCGGTGGATAGGAACCGGTTCTCATCCATACGAAAAAACTATGTCTAGCATCGTA
>LS045147.1:3725-17862 GCA_900241095.1 Acartia tonsa
CCCCCCCCCCCCCCCCCCCCCCCCCCCCCCCCCCCCCCCCCCCCCCCCCCCCCCCCCCCCCCCCCCCCCAACAACACCACCCCTGTACCATCACACTTGGACGTCTAAGTTTCAAAGCCTACTAATTACCGTCCTTTTGTTTAGCTGATATTAACGTGGGAATAATGTCCAATGATGATTTAATTTTGTATGATACCTATTTTTCTTAATTCTTAACATGAGCAGTTTCTTTTTCCACGCAACATGCTCCCCTCCTGACCTAAAAATTAGGGTTGGGCCGGATACCGGATATCCGGCTGATATCAAATGCCGGATATCCGGCAAATCACCGGATATCCGGTAATTTAGCCGATAACCGACCAAAAAAACGAAAATTGTAGTAGCAAAAAAAATTCTTCATAAACTGTTGTTTTATTATATATGATGAAGGTTAAAACACAATTAAATGATCTTTCTTCTAAGCAATTAATCTACTGAACTATTACTACCCTTAATCTGTAATATTAACCCTCTACCGGTTGGAGGATGGGCGGGGAGGTGGCGTTGAACGCCCCTCACCCCACCCCCCCTCTGTTTTTTTCTATCTCGTTTTCTGTGTTTGAAAAGTAGAGGGCTTCCTTCCTGGCGGGCACAGGATGCCAGCAAACCTGGCAAGGTCATTCAGGTAAAAAGTAAAAATACTTTTTTTCTTAAACAAAGCATTTCATGTTATCAAATACTAAAATATCCTGTAGTCGTACATCCTCATATGAAATATAGGTGTTCAAGTCCTGAACCTTCAGGTCACCTGAAGTCTTTAAACGGTTCCTGTGACCGCAATTTTTGACTTAGAGGCTTCAAATTTGAAACTTGGGCTTTTTTATATGTCCTAATGACATATTACAATTTCATAAAATTCATTGCCGAAAGAATTGTTCCTCTAGCTTCAATAATAAGAAAATTACTGCCATTTAAAATTTTAAATAGCAGAGATTTTTGTTGTAAAATATAAAAGATTATATTGCCGGATATCCAGCCACACCGGATACCCGGCCCAACCCTACTAAAAATGTTGAAATATTCATGGAACTAAATGGATAAGACATTTACCAATAAATTGAGGTACATTCCCAATTATGATACACAAAATTACCCCTTCTGTAGATTACAATTAGTGATTTGGACACTGAACTTAATGAACCAAAAAATCAAAATTCAATAAAAGTCCCCAAGTTTGTTAAGCCAACGAATAAGGAAACGTTGTTATAAGACTTTGGGGACTAGTGCTAATGTTAAATATAACAAGAACAATTTCGCGTCCATATGAAATGCAAAAAAACAAATGATCGAGAAATGTTTGTTTGTTTGTTAATTAATGTCTGAAAGCTGCTTTTCCCTCATTGTGAAGAAGCTGGATCCAGGAAGATAGGGGACAATGGGCTGTTTATTACACTAGTCCCCAAAGTCTTATAATAAAGTTTTCTTATTCGTTGGCTTTGGGTACTTCTATTAAATTTTGATTGGTTGGTTCATATAGTTGGGTGTTCAAACGTTTCAACTATTATAATTGCCACCTACGGAAGGCTTAATTTTGTGCGTTATCATTGGAGATGTACATCAATTTATCGACCATTGCTTATCCGTTTAGATTCCTAAGCTGGACCACTAAAAACATGCATTATTGATGATAGATAAAATTTTATTCACATTTTAGACAAGTAAGACGACATTTATATAGGCATACTTTATCTAGAATTTTCTAGAAACTTAAATGATTTTATTTGTGAATCATTTTCATTTATGAAAAAGAATATCCTTGACATATTTATTTTATTTAGTAGCAAAGATTTTCTATAATTCCAAATGTCTTTCAGTCAGTATTACAATTTACGTCCTTCTCTTACGATTAGAACGGTTTTTAAGGAAAAATCAAGCATGTACTGACGGGCGGACAAATTGAAATGCTCAAAAAATATATATATTTAGTTAGATATTTAAAATGTATCTTGACAACAACTATAGTAAAACCGACAAAAACAGAGGATATATCAGAAAAGGAGGGGACATTGGGCTGTTATTACTCAGTTCCAAAGTTTTATGATAATGTTTTCTTTTTCTTTGGCTTGACAACTTTTAGGACTTGAATTTTGAATTTTGTTAATTAAGTTAACTGTCCAAACGTTTTAATAACGTTTATACACAAGCGGTTATTTTGTTTTTATCATTGGGGATGGGCATCAAATTATCTTCCATTGTCTTATTCTTTTAGATCCCTTAGTACAAATAAATTTATTACCTTCCCAAATGATTTTGGCTACCATCATAATCTGACAGAATTGGTGCTATGGAGCCTACAGAACCCGATGCTTGACCTAAAAAGAAAAAAAATCGTTTAAAGATTGAATTCTTAATTAAATACATGAAATAAAATAAGGATGACAACATCCGTATGTATCAAACTGCATTTATTTTGTGCAAATATCAAGCAAAAAACAAACAAAACGGCCTGTCAATGCTAAGAAAGGTATAAAGTAAATGCTCAAGAAAATCATATCTCCTCTTTAAAAAAATTAAATGACTCTCAAAGAATTTTAGACAGACTGACTGACAAAACAACGTATAGACTGAATGTATGGGCGGATTATACTTGATTTCTTTCAGACGTTTCAGGAAAAAAATATACATTTTTAAAGTAATAGTAAAAATCCTTAAGGCTAGCCTAGAAGTTATAGGGTATCCTTGAATTTTTTTAACTTTTAAGACATCCTAACTCCTAGGATAACCTAAGAATGTATGATTTATAATTTGGCCTCACACCATTACAATTTTCGAGAGTAGGGTCAATTATGCATATTTTATTGAATATCATACACATTTTGATAAAATAATATGTTTAATTTAATGATATTTTTGTTTTTTGATATTTGTATATTTATTCTGGAATTTTCTTTAATTTTAGTATTATAAAAATACGTGTTGTTTCCTTATTTCACATGTAATTTACAACAAAACTTTCATAATAATTTCTAGACGGTTCTATATGATTAAAGTATAAACTAGTGCTCACTAGAAAATTCTAACCAATAGCGTGCGAGTATTTTCTCTCCAGCCAATCAGAGGCCAGTAAATTTCCGGCAGATTTAATTTGCGTCAGAGAAATGTTCTCGAAACTTCGCGCATTTTCCTACTGCCTTTATATACTCACGCAACTCACATTTCAACTCAGAATACAAAGTTTTACTAAACAGTGAACATTAACATATTGCACTTAATTATTTACCAAATCGTTTATACTAAAAATGGCAAAGAAGGCTGCTATTGGAATTGATCTCGGCACAACCTACTCTTGTGTGGGTGTGTTTCAACACGGCAAAGTTGAAATTATTGCCAACGACCAGGGCAACAGAACAACACCCAGCTATGTCGCTTTTACCGACACTGAGCGTCTGATTGGCGATGCTGCTAAGAATCAGGTTGCTATGAATCCTAACAACACTATCTTTGATGCTAAAAGATTGATTGGTAGAAAGTTTGATGATTCCACAGTTCAAGCTGACATGAAGCACTGGCCTTTCAAGGTTGTTAACAACGGTGGCAAGCCCAAGCTTCAGGTTGACTACAAGAATGAAGAGAAGCAGTTTACCCCAGAGGAGATCAGTGCTATGGTCTTGATAAAGATGAAGGAGACTGCTGAGGCTTATCTTGGCCACCCAGTTCATGATGCTGTTGTAACAGTTCCTGCCTATTTCAATGACTCCCAAAGACAGGCAACCAAAGACGCTGGCGTGATTGCTGGCCTTAACATCACAAGAATCATCAATGAACCCACTGCTGCTGCCATTGCCTATGGTCTTGACAAGAAGGGAGGCACTAGTGGTGAGAAAAATATTCTTATCTTTGATCTTGGTGGTGGAACTTTTGATGTTTCTGTTCTATCAATTGATGAGGGTATTTTTGAGGTAAAGGCTACAGCTGGTGATACTCATCTAGGTGGCGAAGATTTTGACAACAGAATGGTGGACCACTTTGTCCAGGAGTTCAAGAGGAAACACAAGAAGGACATCACTGGCAACAAGAGAGCTTTGAGAAGGTTGAGAACAGCATGTGAGAGAGCAAAGAGAACTTTGAGCTCAGCTGCCCAGGCCAACATTGAGATTGATTCTCTGTTCGAGGGAATTGACTTTTACACTTCCATCACAAGAGCTAGATTTGAGGAGCTTTGCTCAGATCTCTTTAGAGGAACACTCAACCCTGTGGAGAAAGCTCTTAGAGATTCTAAGCTTGACAAATCTGCTATTCATGAGATTGTTCTTGTTGGCGGCAGCACAAGAATCCCAAAGGTCCAGAAGCTTCTGCAAGATTTCTTCAATGGCAAGGAGCTCAACAAATCCATCAACCCTGATGAAGCTGTTGCTTATGGAGCTGCAGTTCAAGCTGCTATTCTGAATGGTGACAACAGTGAAGCAGTGTCTGATTTGCTGTTGCTTGATGTTGCTCCTCTTTCCCTTGGTATTGAAACTGCCGGCGGTGTGATGACCAGCTTGATCAAGAGAAATACCACCATCCCCACCAAGCAGACCCAGACATTCACCACCTACAGTGACAACCAGCCAGCTGTTACCATCCAGGTATATGAAGGAGAACGTACAATGACCAAGGATAATCATCTGCTTGGCAAGTTTGACCTGACAGGCATTCCCCCAGCTCCCAGAGGAACACCGCAGATTGAGGTTACTTTTGACGTTGACGCCAATGGAATCTTAAATGTATCAGCTGTGGAGAAGGGCAGTGGCAAGCAGGAGAAGATCACCATCACCAATGATAAGGGAAGATTGTCCAAGGAGGAGATTGAGCGCATGGTCAATGATGCTGAAAAATATAAGAACGAGGATGAAGCTCAAAAAGAAAGAATTTCTGCCAAGAACGGATTAGAATCATACATTTTTAACCTCAAGTCAACATTGGACCAGGATGAAGTCAAGAACAAGCTAAATGCTGAAGAGCTGAGCCAAGCCAACACCAAGCTTAATGAAGCTCTAGCCTGGCTGGATAAAAATCAGTTGGGAGAGAAAGAAGAATATACAGAGAAGCAGAAGGAACTAGAGGCTGATATGAAGAAGCTGATTGAAAAGCTGTACAGTGGCACTGGCGGACCACAGCCTGGAGCTGGAGCTACCTGCGGGGATGAGGCCAGACAAGGCCAGAAAGAACCCACCATTGAAGAGGTTGATTAATCTTCAAACAATCTCAAAACCTTTTTATATCTGTGATTTAGTTAGATATTGTAAATTATTTATTATGTTTTAAAATGATTCATCCTCAATAAAATTTATTATGAGTAATATAGAGTTAGTTTTTCTTTTTTTTAATCAATTCCAAATTATAAATATCTGATAAACAATGCAATGTTTATCAATTTGTATTCATGTAGCGTAGCAACAATAAGGTAAAAAAATAAAAGGAATTTTAATGAAATTAATTAAAAGTATTGAAGTATATTTCAGTTTAAATAAAATAGGAGTACTTTAAATCTAAATGCCAAACGTTGAAAAATCGTGGGGGCGTATATTAAGGAGAAAACAAGCACAGTGAAAGTCAAAAGTAGGATATTCTTAGGTACATATATCGTAAAGAGAACTTACATTATTTAGAAAAAAAGATGTATAATATAAGTGGATATTCTGACAGGAAAATAATTGTCAATTCAGGTTGCTAATTCCCTTGTCTTATATTTGTCAGTCCTTTCGTCCATTAGGGAAGGAAAGATGGTATAAAAAGTGGAGGGGAGTGGGGCGGGATCTTTTCACTTTATTAGAGAACATGATTATCTAGTGTAAGATTTAAGTATTTATAAATCCATTATAAGGAAAAATAAGTATTGAAGTAGAGGTTTCGTGATTTTTCATTAAGAAAACTTTAGATATAATATACTTACTTGCGAATGACCAGCATGTCAGCATAAGAATACACACCCATGAGCTTTTCCACATAGACACACACCACCTAATTGAGATAAACAGATAAACTGTTGGTTTAGGAAGCTTCCTAATCGTATTGCCTGTTTTAAAACTATCAAGTAATTACCAAATAGATATTATTTTAGAAACTAGCGGCTGCTCCCCTAGCATCTAGGGGCTCTCTATTTGGAGGGCTCAAAAATAGCCTAAAACCATAACCAGACTTATTTGAAAAAAAAAATAAATAGCCTAAAACTTTCTCAGAGCCTATAAGAGTCTTTACTATAAAGAATAACCATATCGGTTCAGCGAATAGCGAGATCCTTCGCTACAGACAAAATAAGCTAATTACTTTATATTATAGGATAATCCATTTTGCAAGCTTATAAGCCTTAAGGTCATGTTATAAAAAATTTCGTTTAATTTATTAAAACTTAAGTTTTTTTATCCCCAAATGTAGAATAGACATAGTAGAATATAGCTTTAAAGAAAGCTGTCCGCGAATATGAAAATGTCTAAGATTAAAACCAGTTAGCCGAAGGCCCGGGCTAACAAAACTGGTATTGATTTTATGATTTTTATTTGAATATTAGTGGAAAATTTTCTGTAATATAATGCTATACATGGTTTTTCAGTATGGCTGAGAACTAGTTCTATTCAAGCGGATTAATCGGTTTAAAAGCCATACTGTAAGAGTTATTTCTCGCATCTTATTATAAAGAGCTATCCGCAGTTGTAAAATGTACAATTATAACATTAAAACCAGTATTGTTAGTCAGGCCTTAATTTATGATTTTTGTTTGTTTTATTATTTGAGGAAAACTGTCTGTAATACGATGCTATGACTGACAACCGGTTCTATTCAGCGGATTTCAAGCGGTTACGAAGCCATACTGGAAATATAATTATAACTACCTCTTTACAGTATGTGTACCACACTGGTAAATTAATCACATGGATTTCTCTTTTTATATCACAGCTCTTTAATCATAACGTCAAGTAAATTCCATAAAGAGACATTACATTTTAAATATTTATTACTAATGATTTTGTGTATAAAATTCGTCAATCTATGATAAATATATCATTTTTTGGACGTTGAACCAGAATTTTTATGTGCTCTTTATAAAATAATACTCCCCTGCTGGTTAAAATAAAGATTACCCCCATCCACCACCTGTACCCCATCCCCTTCCTACTGGATGAACGAATTGACCAATATATGAGGTTGCATGTACATAGCAGCAGTAAGAACCTCTTAAAACGTCTTTTATTACAGAATTATCAATCTTAAAATTCCCTCACTATTTCAAAACAATCTTTAAATTTAAGTTTAGATAACAACATTTTTGAGAAATAAAAACACGACGAAGACTGTCCCATTAATTAGGTAAAATTAAGCTAAGAATTTTGGTCTTATGTTTATTATTGTTTTTCTGTATAACATTAATTATAATAAGACATATTTGATTTGAATGGCTATATAATATACGTGGATATATTGACAGGGGAAAATTTGTCGTCAATTTATGTGGCTAACATGTGCCTCATTTATTGGTATGTTCGTTGGTCCAGTATAAGGTGAGAGGTTGGGGTAAAGGGAGGATGGGAGTATCGTTATTTTAGCCAGCTGCGATTATCAATTTATCACAGTACATGAAAATCTGGTGCAACATCCAAGCAATAATACATCGAGTTTTATTAGTATCTCATCATATAAAGATATGTGAGTAAGAAAGCAATTCTACATCAAGGTTTACTCTTTGGTCTAGCGGTTGGTCGATGTTTTAGTATTTATTTAGCAAAAATATTTTGAAGCAGATAAAATATTATCAAGATGCTAAATTAAACATGACGTATTATCATATTTTTTTCTAAGTAGTTTTATTACCCTTCTATCAATTTATTTATTTTGTGTAAACCTATCATGTTATATATCAATATAATTATCTTATTAAGATGTGATGTAGCTAGAAACCTTACAAAATTCATTTAAATATGTTTGTCCTAAATTGGTATTTTCAGTTATTGCAACGGCCAACCCAGGGTATGAAAGTTCCAAATTATGCATAAAATAATAAATTTGAAGTAAATGTAATATTCTATCCAAGTAAAGCAAATATACCTAATTAATCAAACAAAAATAAAAACGCATTTTACAAAAGTGCAAGCTGACAAAGTTTTATGTAATACATACCCAAGTACAAATTTTTTTATTGTTTCCATTCAAAAATTCAAATATTATAACAATTCATAACGTGATTAATCATTGGTTACAAGTACTTTTCAAAGATTTCTTCTTCCTTCCTTTCTTAAAGCAGCTAATTGTTCTTCATTTGCCCTTAACAAATAATACCATATAACTAATTAGTTACAATTATTAGAATTATATACATTTAGGTTTAATATATTTATGACGTATGAAATTTACTACAAACAACCTTGTTACATTCATATGATCATCATATGCGTCCTTAGAAATTTGTTTAAAAGACATTTTTAGAAATTTGGGACTGAGGGTAGTAGTTAGGGGGAGGAGGCAGATTAGGACAATTTAGAAGCCAGGCAAGGGATTGTTCAAATTTGGCCCTTTGAAAGAACGTTAATTCTTTCATAACATTAAAAGCTTGAAATAAAAGTAACAGTATTACTCCCTGTCTGTGTGAACAGGTTTCAACTATTATGGGGAAAAAATCATTAATAACCCAACTTCAAGGAGAAAAAGTTACCTCCCCCCAAAATATTTTAACTTTTCGTCTAGGAGCGTAGCCGTAGTATAAACATAAAGTAGTAAAGTTTTTGTTTTATACCTGGCTCTAATTTCACTTTCTTCTAACTCTTGCTGCTTGGTTCTAAAATAATATTTATAACATGATGTTTGTCTGCTTAAGTGTAGAAAAGGATCTCCTTTATGTTGAGGGCAGGTTTATAACAGTTTTAGGGAATGGTACCATACTCTCAAAAGAAATAGCCAAAATAGCCAAATAAAAAAAAATTTTCATTTAATATCTAAAATTTAAAGGGAGGGCCAACTTCCCCTTCCCTTCCCCAAAGTTTTGTGAAGATATGAAAACATTTGTGTTGTGAATTATCAATCTACCTAAAATAAATGTGTGTACTGTATAAGCCAGAGACAACTACCTGGTTCTAGTCAGCACAGGTTCACAACCCCGTAAACATAGGGTTCTTTAACCCCTGCTCCCTCTATTCTTCTATTTTAATCTTCCTATAGACTATTAACCTACTGTTTGCTAACCTGAAAAGGTTAAGGTTTCTGTCTGCAACTAATCTTGCTTCTTCTGCTTGATTTCTAAGAAAGGATATTTAATACATAATAATATTTAATCTTTATCCTTTAGTTTAAATACACAATTAACACTTAAGTTTAAAGCACTCATATATGTACATAAAAGTGTTTTTTTTTAACCAAGTAAATTTATTACTAAAGATACATTGTTTTTCTTTTTATGTTATATATGGATTTCAACGTTTTCCCTTACATTGCATCTAGACCACTAACAAACAAACTTCTTGAAGAAACAATACATATTTTAGGTTGGCTTAAGTTAAAGCTGAATGGGCCCCGAAGGGAAAGTACCCAAATGGTCCAGCATGGTTGAAGTCCAACGTATGGAGCTAGATGAAAAATGTTTTTAAAAACTTGAAAAATAAGTAGAGATAAAGGGGAAAGGGGCTTGATGTCGGTGGTCAAGAAATAAATTTACCTTGACTTTTTTGATTATTTTTTTTATCTTCCCTTTTTGTAATGAATTATCCTATAACGCAATTCCTATAATAAGTTTTTGTTGATATATTAATAGCAGAAATGAGTTTACCTGTAAGATTCAACTTTAGTTTCTAGACTTTCTAAAAGTTCCTCCATCATTCTAATAGCTCGGGAATCTTCTCTTCTCTTCATTTCTAGTTGCTCTGCCATTCTATAACAGAAGTGTCAGTATGAAGTTTTAATTGTCTGCCTGTTAAAATCTCGCAAACATGCAAACCTTGAGGGGTTGACAAATACAATACAAATGACCAATGATAGACCAGTATACATTGTAACTGACCAATGGTGAAATATATACTGGCCTATCATTGGTCATTTGTATTGTTTGACGTCATTTTTTATTTGTTAGGCACTATGAACTGCTTCAAATTTAAGGTTTTAGGGCGAGTGTTGGCATCCTTCTACATTTAAAACAATTAAATGAATAAATTCTATAACACAATTCTAACATGTATAAATTTACAACCAAAGCTCTCCATTACGGCCAAACGGACGTAAATTATGTTTATGCACCTGTCAAATTTCTCTTGTTCTGCTTCTGCCTTCCTCCTCTCAACATGAGCTTGTTCCAGCATACCTTCCAACATGTCTAAACGCATCTCCAAGCTACTCTGCATCTTTTTATCTTTTCACTTTTCTATTCTGAATATAAAATTATATTTTTCCAACTTTATATACATACCAGCGGCTACGCTTTAGCATCTAGGAGCTCTAATAGACTAAAACCATTCCAAGACTCAAACCTAAAAATGAATTTGCTTAAAACCATCCTGTGGTACCTATGTGAAGCTTCCATAAATTGGAGCAGTCAATCAGTTCAGTAGTTGTTTAAATATTAAGATTCAGACAAACAACCTTAGTAATTTGTATAGTAGGATAAAAAGAACAAAGTTGTCTGTCTGTTTGTTTTTAAGATCATGCTCTTTGCTTACCACTGAATCGATTAGGTTGTGCTTTCCTTCAAAGTGCCTAGAATGCACATAAACTCCTCCTCCTAGTTTTGAAAAAAGTTAAAAATAAGGAAATGTTAGTTTTTTTCTGTGCTCGACTATGCTTAGTTGTTGTGGTTTTCATAGTATACTGGTCCTTTTTTGAAGCTATTTAACATAGTAAATTTAGTTAAAATTTGAAAACTTTTACTTTCAATGTAAAGCAAAAAAAAAGATTTTTTGTCAGTAGACTGTATTACATATATTTTTTTCAATTCTAATACTATGATATGTAATTATTGACTATTGAGTATTGACATAGTGTCATAAAAAAATGAACAAATCACCAAAAAACGCAATATATATAAAGATTTACACATTGATCTTGACACAACAAAAACAAAACTCAGCTAAATTTTCCTTTCACCTGATGCCATGTAATCTAGAGTTCTCAAAAAACAGCAAAAAAATTAAGCAAATACACAGACGTCATAGGTTGGGTGTTTAACCCCCACAAAGTTTGAAACCCCTCATTTAACCCCCTCAATTTTTTTTATAAATTACATTAGATACTCCTAAAACCTTTAGACCCCCACATTTTACTCCCCTAAAAAAGCTTGGACGTCCCTGAGCAAAGGAGTTTACGTTGTTTTGTTATGTTTTTATTGTTTAAATTGAAAGCAATTGTTGAATAAAATAATGTTCAGAATTTTCAAGTCTCTCTTTTGGCTAAAATATATTTTTGGCTGTTACTTGTTGTTGTTTTACCTTTGAGGCTTGAGAAAGCTTTTTATGTATCTATGTATATGTTCACATGTATATACACGACTGTTTGTACGTAAGATCAAATTGAAAAATATTTCTTATGACACATACTTTTAAAGATATTCTTGTATAAAATAAATTTTGTAATACAGTTTTTAATTGTGGTAGGGGGAGGGGACATTTCACTGTAAAATTGGTACCTAAAGTTTTATACCTATATTATTCTATTATTTTGCTCTAAAACATTAGCTACTATTATTGAATTTGATTGGAAGTTTGAAACTATAAGTTTCCATACTATTCAACTAATAATTTTAATCTACAGAAGAAAATTTTTAAATCTTCATTTTGAATCTATATTAAACTATATTACATTGTCTTACCTTGTGTTTCGATTAGCATTTAAATATTACACTTAAACTTAAACAAAATGTTTAATGACAAATATTACACAGCTGCTTTGCTTATTGATAATAAAAAGATGATTTAGATTAATAAGTATGTTAATATGTAAATATTTCCGTAACCTTTTCAAAAACGCAAAAGAAAATATGAATTTTTCTTGGAGATCATAGATAATTAACAAGCAATCTTTCGTATTTATAAAAAAAAATCACGAAACCTTCACAGATTCTTCTCCTATTTATTTATTTAGAAATAGAGAAAGAAAATTTTTCAGAATTATGATTATTTTGCCAATCCTTTTAAAGATTAAGAATTTTTTTAATTATCTTTCTAAAATAAAACTTTTAGGCACCTTCTAAAAATATTATATTCAGGGAGGGAGGGGACATTGGACTGTTTATAACACTAGTCTCTAAAGTTTTATAATAACGTTTTTTATTCGTTTGAGGACTTTTATTGAATTTTGATCGGTTGGTTTCAATTTATCATCCATTGTTTTTATTGGATATATTTTTCAAATAGTTTTTATTTCCTACCGATGATTTCATGCTTGTTTAATAGATGACTATAATAATATCGAATATATTAAGAGACTATATTAGTCTGTACAATAGTGAGATAGACCATGTAACTACAATGAATTGGGAGAGTATTTATTTATCTTTGTACTGAAAATATTTTTTAAAAATAATTATATGTATAAAAAGTAAAAATTGGGAAGTTCATGTACCTTTATGTCATTAATTAGGAGAATTCTATCGAAAATCTTTATGGAAAAGTTAAGATCTAAATTAGACTTAGCATCTAGGTGTTGGAGGGCAGTAAAATAAGCTAAAATCATCCCAGGTCATATGTTCAGCTTCAAACCAGAAGAGAATTAAATTAATTTAGTTGCTATTGATATCTTAACAGACAAAGAAAAAACTGTATACCTTTAAATAATATCAAAAGCGGGTTCTACCCTACATGCTTCTAGTATTCCCCACAGTTCACTCGAAGCGAAAGTAAATCTCAAACATAAGGCCAACTATTTCTAAAATGTCTCTATGAACAAATTAATTTAGTGGAAAGCTAAGATCTTAAATAGAGCTCTTTTTAAGAAAAAGTCAAAAAACATATTCTTGTGATTTGTGTGATGAATAATTTCTACAAAAGTACATTTTTAAAATGTATTCTTGGTTTTGGGTCATTTCCTATGATTATTACATGTAGATATTAATCTTATGATAATATTTACAATTCAGATGTTTAAAAATAATATTGGGCCATGTACTCCACAATTACATTGAGGTTTATGATGGCACAAAGTATAGACTGTATATTAAATATATTTACCCTCAATGCCTGTAGTAATAGATGAAGAACATGTAACAAATAAAGCCACTATAACTTTAGTTAAAAGCTAAAATACAACACAATTAACTTGCTCACCCTTCCTACAACTTTATGTACTAAAAAGAAAACCTGTAGTTCACTAAAGTGTAAACCTAACCACCAATGACATTTAAGTATGCCCTAATGATATTTTAATTCAAGCTACTCTTCCACATTCAAAGTTTTTTTTCAAGCTCAAAAACCTGCAACATTTAGTGTTGAAGCCACCATTGTTCTGCCATGCAAACATCACAAACACGTTGTCTTTAATGTAAACAATGAGTCTAATGTCAGTAATGTTAGCTTAAACTTCAATATCATTAATAATGAAAGCTGAAACAACCTTCAATGTCTTTAGTGTGACGAAGCCCAATCTGTCCCACTGTGAGGAAGAGGATTGCTATATGACGTCATATAAAGGGTAAAGAAAAAGGGAAGGGGTGGAAGAAAATCTCTTCAAAAGAGATGGGAGAAAAGGGAATTGTCTTTCTCACAGTGCAGTGGGACTAATTGGGCTTCGTCCTTTAGTGTTAACTGAAACTAAGTGTTAGTACTACCAAGATATACTACAGGCTGCTTAAATGCTTGAAAATCCGTATAATAAAGTAACAGGATGTCTGTTTGTATATTTGTCTGTACCAAAGGATCAGGTTAACCGCTAAACTGATCATGTTCTCCTTGACAGGGAAGCATCTCATAGGTTCTGGGAAGGTTAAAAAAATACCCCCCCCCACTCTGAAAAAAATGTAATTATTTTAAAAACTAAAATAAATATGTTGTGAAAGGGTTAACCCCCCCCCAAAAAAAAAAAAATTTAAACTTTTTTCAAATTTAAGAAAATTGGTTTTGGGATTCAACTTCCCCCTCCTCAAGTGCCACTAGATATAATTTAAAGATTTTCTTTTTTTACTAAATTTTTTGTTCATAGAGATATTTTAGAA
>LS045150.1:1926-14312 GCA_900241095.1 Acartia tonsa
GAGTAATATGTATTACTAAATAAAGAATGTGCATTTTATAGTATTATCTAATACTCTCTATGGAATAAAATTCAATATGCTAGAAGGAAGTTTTTAATACTCTGGTTCGTAATTTTTGTTACTCTGTAGGGTAAGAATTGATACTAAAAACGTAATATCTCTGTATAGTAATAGTTATTACAGTATATAGTACTACATGGTGTTATATATTCATTTTATTAATTCAGCACACTTACGAGTCCAGGTCTAATACAACCCCAGCGTATCAATTGATACTAAATGAACAAATTATTTTTTACAGTTTTCTAGAGTAGCTTTACTTAGGTATAAATTTAGTTTGAAGGAAATATGAACCTAAAGTAGGGGTGCATAGGTTACTAACCTGAATTTCCTGATCCCAAAATCCAGCTTTTGATTCCTGATCAATAAGGTCTTCTGAATCAACATTAGCCCAACAGAGTGCCCAACCATACGTAAACCATGTCTTTGATATCTCACCTCTGAGAGTAATTTGAATATATATGAATATGAAAAGACTGAATAAAAATCTATATTTGTATAAATACCAGTTTGCTATGTATTAGATTAGATTAAAACTACTATTGATAAATAAAAAAAAATACATGATATAAGAATAACCTTATATTTTCCCAAACATGCTGGGGAATGCTCTTAATTTCATCATAGATTGGAACACAATAACTGTGAGTCTTGTGGGCATTGTCTGCATACAGGTTGAAGATGTTTGGATCAATAACAACTCTCTTCTGGCCAAATGTACTCAGGAATATTAGACTCTTGTACTCTTCGATACTTGGATATCTGTCCTTCATTTTAATACAGTATTCTTTATAGACCAACTCTCTTCTAAAAATTTAACAAACCATTACTCATAAAATGTACCAAGTGAAATTTAAAGAAAGTATATTCTTACCTGAAGTTGAGATTATGAATTCTGAACTCCTCCTCAACAGTTAGATCAAATATAGGAATCTTTCTCCAATTTATAAATCTTGACTTGGGATATCTGACTTGTCTCATCCGCTTTTGTTTCTTCAGTGGAATGTTATCCTTATTGCCATCGAATGAAGGAAGATTGTATGTCTTCTTCTTTTCAGCTACTGGTTCAGGACTTTCTATGCTGTCAACATCCTCCTCTAGCTCTATGATATCCTCTTCTTCTTCATCTTCAGTGCTTGTTTCTGAATCATCATCTTTATCGTTTGTATCATCAAGTACCTTGGTTCCTAATTGTCCTTCCTCTTTATCCTGTAGCAAGCTTTCAATATTCAAATCACAAAATTCATCTAAATCTTCTAGCATTGGAGTTTCTACTTCATTCCTCATTGAGTCGACACTGTTCCAGCTACATGTTGAAGTTGAGGACACAGTACTTCTTCCGCGAACAAGAGGACTTATTACTGTTTCACTAGAAAGAGTATCATGAAATTTAGTTTGTGTGTTCTTGATTGTACTTGCTGCTGTGTCTTTAGAGGATACAATGTAGAAATGATTGATTGGTTCCCTTGAAAACCCACTACTGGATTCTGTTACAACAGAACAACACTCTGTTTCTTGTTCAAGTGAATCTGATGATTCAGAATATTGATGGGGCATACGCGCATTATCATCAAAAGTAGATTGCTCAAATCTATGTTCCTGTGGTTCACTCATTTGCAATGCAGAACCATAAGTATATTGATCAGAACTGTTCCAGACAGGAGCATTTGAATGGTGGTATTGGTTTTCTAATAAATCTGTATTTGAATTTGAAACTTCTGGAATAAGGTAAGCTTGTAATGCTCTTGCTGTGTTATCAGAAACACTAGAAGTTTCACTAACATAGTTGTGACCAGATTTTCTATGATAGTTAGATCTACTAACTCTTTTTGGTGCCTTGATTACTTTTTCAGTTTCTACAGATTCATATGGACACCAGATTTTTGTTTCTTTGCAATCAGTTTTTGTCTCATTTGAATCTTGGTTGAGAATAAGTTTGGATCTTGATCTTGTTATGGGAAAGGATTCAGAGCAACATCTAAAAATCATAAACATATATTTTAGGCATAAATACTTTTTCTATAAGTGTTATTTTTCATCATTTTTTAGTGTTGAGATTTTTTTTTGTAATTCTGGAACTAACCTGCATGGTTTATTAGGATCACATACTAATTTTGTTGCCCCCAAACACAATTCCTTTCCTTCTTCAAAATTTCTGAACCTTTTCTTTTCAATTTTAGGTGAATTTTGAAAGTTATTAGATGAAAACTGTTTCCCATATGGAGATTGATTGTAAGTTTGATTAAATGCATGTCTGGTTGAAATTATTTTATCTGGATAAGGTCTGAATCTTTCTTCAGGTGTAGTAATTTGCCTGGAAGGATAATCTGATCCAAATTTATCAATTTTACTTTGATGATGTCTTTTTTCCTGAAGATTTGGTGGATAATAGTAGTTACTAAAATCAGGTTTATATACAGATCTTATCCTTTTAGTTTGTTTCCCAAAAGTTAGATTGAATGAAGATGTTGATGGTTTGTTTGGATAGTTTGTTTCAATGTAGGCAGAGGGTTGCTGTAGATTTTTCTGTCTCTTTAAACTTTTTCTACAATTATTCAATTCTTGTTCTATCTCTTCCTTTTTCTTGTTTAGAAGTTCAACTTTTTGGATCAGTTGCATCTCATTGCTAAAATGATTGCAAGATTAAATGATAAAAAATGTAAAAGTTTCAAATTATCTAAAATGAAAAAACTTAAAGATTGGATATAGTTTTATCCCTCTAAAACTAAAAAATGTTACCTAGTCAAATTTGGATGTACAATGATAGATGCCATGTGGGGTCTTGGTTCTTCTTTCCTGTCTTTCAATAATTAGAAATGTATTATGGTTAATATCCGGCACAACACAAGTGTCTTTTTGTCAGTTCAGAAAAATCTCTATTTTGTCAATTTTAGAATTGGATGTAGCAGCAAAAGATTAAATTCTTAGTGATGTTAGGACAATGTGTATTTTAATAAATTCCAAGCCACAATTTAGTTTATCAATAAAAGTCTTTGTTACCTTGAATTGGTAGTCGAGAGGTTGAACTTGATCGAGTTGGAATTCTTCTCTCAGACAAATGATCGAATTGACCCTTTATATATAAAGGGTAAGTTTATATTTTAGATTTTCTTTGATTAAATTAGTTTTTTAATAAATTTTAAAAACATTGTTACCTGATTATATTTTCTAATATGATTAAAATCATTAGATTTTACCCTTTCAACAGGACTTGAATAATCAGTTTTTCTTTCCTGCAATGACCAGTTATAGACCAGTTGTAGTTATTAATGAAGTAATCATAAACAATCACATATCCAAAACAAACTATAGATTGTGATGTATAAGATGAATTAAATTTTTAATAATTATATTTTTAATAGTTAAAAAACTAAAGTTCAAGTGCACAGTACAACTCATTACATTGTACAGTTATAGCATCTAGATAATGGTTTAGAAATTAAAAGGTAGGGTGTTCTGTATATAATGGTCAGGATGACCCACAGTTGTTACCAAGATAAAAGTCACTGACTATATGGATATATAAGTTGGAAGGAATTTTAATGTTAGGGGGAGATTTGAAAACTACATCAAATTTTAAGGATTTTTTTTATAAAATTCGTTTTTTGTATAATTCTTTATCTAAAAGCAGAAATACAATTTAAGTTAATTAATTTTGACATCTTTGATTGGTGGTGCGCTCTGTTTGGAGAAGCTTAAGTGTTGTACATCATTCACCCAATTAGAGCGCTGGTAGTTTTTAATCCACCTATCCTATTGGTCAAAAATAATTAACTTAAAATGTATTTCCGCTTTTAGATAAAAAAATATACAAAAAACGAATTTTATAAAAAATCCTTAACATTTGATGCAGATTTCAAATCTCCCCATAACATTAAAATTTCTTCCAACTTATATATCCTACTGACTATACTGCCAATAAACATGTTGAACTTAAGCTTAGATAAAGAGGACTAAAAGAAACGGAACATATAATTATAAATTGTCCTAATATATGAATTTAACCTGAATTCTTGTCTGCCAAACTGGATCATGACTTTGCTGGGAAAGTTCAGTCTATAAGATCAAAGAACATGCTTAATTAGGCATATAGAAATTGGAAAGATTATATGGGATGATAGGTACTCATTTACAAGTAAATTAAGGAACACACATTTGGTCCATTGGTTTTAGAATATTTTGTAGAAATTTTAAAAAATCAGTTTTGATTTGAACAAATATTTACTAATGCAATTTGGAGAAGGAGAAATTTTCCTTCATGTGGAAACTACTATCTTTATAAAGATTTTTAATCTTACCTGTATCTTTCTTCTAGCAGCTGCATCAACTAAATTTGGATCCATACCAGCTTCTATACACATCAGATACCGACATTTCTTACAGCAGGTTCTAGTCTACAATTCAGAAAATCATATTAAGAATCATTGCAATCCAAATTAGACTATTAACTATAACATTTGACTATAAGTTCTGTTAATCCCCAAAGTAAACAAAAAATCTTTAAAAACTCGTTTAATAAAAACACTTTTGGATTTTTGGTTGATTTATGACTGATTAATACAAAGACACAGCTGTCCAATAGTATGCAACAATTATAATCTAGAAATTATGAAAAATAGCCTAAAACAAAGTAAACTAAACAATTTTTTTCACTAAATTGTCTAAATATAATGTAGAATTGAATGTAGAAACAAAAGCCTAGTTAACAAAAGACATAGGTCGATCCCTGGAAATTTTAGGTCGACCTAAAGAAGCTTTAGGTTGACCGATTTTATAAAGGCATTTGTTAGTTGTACTTGCATGTTTAAGTTGACATACAGAATAAATCAGTCAACTTCTAAAAGTTGTTTGTGAACTGGGCAAAAATAAGATCGAAAACTGAGAAGAACAAAGAACTGTAAAATATCATTGTTAAAAAAGTACCTTCACTGTGATTTTACAATTATTTCTTCCATTTGAACAGACCAAATTTCTGGAGGAGCTAACTGTGCGTCGAAAAAAGGCTCTAAAAACAGAAATATCAGGTGTATGGCAATATTGGAGTGTCATTGATAACATAATAATAATAAGCTTCAATCAATGTGGCCATGACTTACATTTTAATGATATATTTATTATTTAAAAGGCAAAATTGAGACAAAATATATTGATTTTATACACTTTCCTGCACAACAGAATACTAAAGTAATAAATAACAAAGAAATTTATTTATTATTATTCAACAAAAAATGGCTGGAAAATTCGTTTTGGGCAAAACAAAGTTTCATTGGTTGCCATATTCTCTTATCCCAGATGGTACCTGCAAGAGTAGCAGCAGACAGCTCCATAGTGCTGATGGTGGTGGGCGCTGTCACCGCACACAGAACAGGCTCCTGTTTGACCGCCAGCCTGACTATTACTTTGAAGGCCTATTTGACTGCCACTTTGAATGCTTATCTGACTGTCTGTATGACTGCCACTTTGACCGTAAGCATGACTGCTAGTCTGACTGCCACTGTTACTGCTAGTATGACTGTCAGTCTGACCGCCATAATGTCCGCTAGCCTGACTGCTAGTATGACCGCCATCATAACCGCTAGTTTGACCACCACAATTTTTATTGTAACCTAGACTCACTTTACTAAAAGACATTTTACCAGGAAATTAACATCTTAAAAGAGAAAATACAATGGCTGTTTAATTGATGTACAATCTTAATGATGATACACAAGATTACCCCTTCTGTGGATTGCAAATAGTGGTTGAAACATTTGGACACTCAACTTAATGAACCAACAAATTAAGAAATCTGTTTTGTTGGCCCCAAAGCTTGGACCGTCAAAATTACATGATTTTTTTTTGTGGACAAACATAGAATTATAGCACTTTAACTATGAAATATATTTGAGCAAAATTTATGTAAAGGACTCGCCAGCCGCCTCAGGGGAAATCAAAAGTTTACAAATATAAAAATCAGCTGAAAGTCTAAACATAAACCAATTATGACAATCCCTCTCACAAAAACTTTTCAAAGCATCCAAACCGGTTAAAATTTGATGTTTCGTCACGGCTAGTGTACGGCTGCCGAGCCCTAGTAAACATGTTATTATTTAACTAGAATATTTTTCCTAACTTGGAACTAATGCTTAATTATACGTATGTACAATTTACAAATTATGCGACAAAGTTTAAGATCGATAGAACTATTCTAAAATGCCTGAATAAATGAAAGAGCTATCCATTAAAGAGACCTATAAAATGTAATCATAAAAACGTTTTGCTTTAAAAACTAATTATTACAAGCATAAAATATAATCGTTTGTTTGATTGATAATAACTGCACCGAAAGTGTCCACTATCAAACTAAAAAGGAACAACGTTGGCTGAGAATTAATTTTCTGTATACATTAAAAGTATACTCCGTGTGACATTTTTACAAACAATTTTTTAAAGAATCCAGCATCTAACTTTGCCATGGCAGAATGTAAATTAAACAACAATGATTAAAATAATCGCCTAAAACATTGATATTACTCTTAGGTAAATTCACTAAATAACTGAGCTCAATCGGCTTAGTGGTTAACAAGTTTTTTAGCTTTAAATTAAGAGATTAACTTACATCGTACTAGTCTAACTATACTACTGGCCACCCCCGTAGAGGTCTCCAGGGGCCTTTGTGGGGAATGGGGGTAAGTTGACCTACCCCACTTTCAATTTAACTTTTAAAAAATTAATGTAAGAAAGATATTTTTTTAGGAGGAGTTCTATTTTTCTTTTGGGAGGGTAAACTTACCATCTCCAAAAATAGATATAAACCTTTTCATGACCTATGAGATGCTACACTGTAAATCTTCTATTAACTTATGACTTTAATTATTCTTTTAATGTTTTTAGACATTACAGTCTAATTGTCCTTGTTTATGTATCTATTTCTACAACGTAAAACTGCATAAAAGTCACATTCAGAATTAATTTTATGGAAATTTCAGAAGCAAAGCTTTGCTGCAATTATGTTTTGTCAATCCAAACAAACCTTATTTAGGCATTCTGTACATTTCCAACTTTTGCATGATGATTCCTAAAACTGTTAGGTACACTAAGGAAAGCATAACAACTCCATAATCTTTAACTTTAAGCATGTACGTCAATTTTTAACAAGTTCATTTGTCAATAAACTTAAAATTATCGTAATTTAAAATTAGTGATTCTTAAACGATTGGGAACCTTGTAATAATATATTTTTATTCAAGTCTAAAGACTAATATCAAAAGTATTTTTCCTCTATTTATGTCAATATACAATTAATCCGATGTTTTACAGGGATCTAAAGGGATAAGACAATTGCCGATAAATTATAAATAAACAAAATTATCCATTCTGTAGAGTACAATTAGTAGTTGAAAAGTTTGGACATTCAAGTTAATGAACCAACCAATCAAATCTTAATAAAAGGCCTCAAAGTCGTTAAACCAACGATAAGAAAACCTTATACAACTTTGGGAACTAGTATAATAAACAGCCCAATGCCCCTCACTCCCTGGATTTTTTAAGCCTGCTTATATGAATGTTGTCATCCTTGTTAAACACACAATATAGTAAACTTATTTTTTCAAATTAACATACAATTCAATGTATGAAAAACAGCACGAAAAAAGTTTTTATTAAAAAACATTCTTTAATTTAATTAATTTTGATGTAATATAATGGATTTATTATTACTTGGATCTTTCACCAGATTATCATGTACTCTAATAAGTGAAACTTATAGCTGGCTAAAATATTGACCCCACCACAATTTGCACCTTTTAACACCATCCCCTCCTCTTTCAATGGAAAAAATGACCAATAAATGATGTCTATGTCAGCTACCTAAATTGTCGACAAATTTTCCCATGTCATAATATCCACGTATATTCTTTATCAATTTGTAAAATATTCGCCCTGTTAAACGAATGAGCTGCTATTAGATCAACATAAGAAAGTAGTCATAATGTCATTTAAATGATAATTTTTTGCCAATAATATGACAGCCATGACATTTATTTAATCTTATGCATAGTAATGGATAAAGTATATATGTGGATATATTGACAGGAGATAATTTGTCATCAATTTAGCCTGATAATATGGACTCATTTAATGGTCAGTTCGTCTATCCAATAGGAAAGGGGAGATGATGGGGTAAAGGAGGTGGATGGTGGAGGTATCGTTATTTCAGCCAGCTGCGAGCATCACTTTATCACAGTACATGAAAATTTGGTGCAACAGCAAAGTAATTATACTTTGATTGTCTACATTGATAATACAATATCATTAATATTCAGTTAGAAAATTTTTGTATCATCATTTGGGATGAAAATCAATTAATCGTTTTTTTTCTTAAGATAGTTTTGATAGTCTTAATGGACATACAGACAGAAACTTAGAATCATAGGGTAGCTTAACTAATAAAACATAATTTGAAAGAAAAAATAACAATAACAGATTTATTAATAATAGATTTATTTTGATAGACTATCAATTTTAAAACTTTCCAAAAAACTAGTTTTTGATAAATTTTCGTCCCAGTAGGGGAATGCTTTGGCATCTTTGTGGACAAACAGAACGTCATAGTAACATTTGTTTACTAGCTCCTGAAAAGATAGATTTGTTTATTTGTTTACCAATATGCATATCGCTATTTTCTATCAATCTTTCTATCACTATCTTTGAAATTACAACAATCTTAAATAGCTTAAAATTTCTAACTATCAATCCAAATAATCTATTTATCTAACTATCTATCTTTCTAACATGATAAGTAATATGCCAGGGCATATGGTCTCTTTAGTAAAAATTTACTACCCTATTATATTTCTATCTGTCTGTCTGACTATCTATCCAACTATTTAAATTATCTAACTATCTATCCCTTCATATTTCTTACTTGATAAGTAATAGGCCAGGAAACATGTGGTAAATATCCTGATTTTGTCTAAATTCACTCCCATATTATCTACCCTATTATCTATCCAACTATCTATATTGCTTACTTGATAAGTAATAGGCCAGGGCAACTGGGGTATATATCCTGATTAAGTGCTCATTCACTACCCTATTATCTATCTATCTATCCAAGTCCAACTATCTATCTATCTAATTCTCACCTTATTAGTGATAGGCCAGGGTACATGTGGTATATATCCTGATTAAGTGCTCATTCACTACCTTATTATATACCTATCTATCTATCCAATTATCTATCTATCTTACCTGATAAGTAATAGGCCAGGGCACATGAGCTATATATCCTGATTTAGTGTTCATTCACTACCCTATTATTTATCTATCTTTCTGTAATTTCTATTCCCTTTATATTATCTATCTATCTAACTATCCAACTATCCAAATTATCTATCTATCTTACCTTATATGTAATAGGCCAGGGCACATGGGGTATATATCCTGATTTGGAGTACATTCACTTCCGCAATTATAACATAAAAAAAGACACAATAGCAAAGAAATTTGTCCTACTTTTGATTCCTGTGACGTAATAAAAATAATGGATTATCCATCTTTTTTTTAAGGGTTTTCTTTCCCACTTCTCCTCTCATCTCTCTCATTTTTATGACGTCAAAGGAATCAAAAATAGCACAGATTGGGTGGGCTTTGTCTAAAGAAATAAAGGGAGAAAAGTAAAAAGATGTCTATGGCTGCTAACCGCAGCAATTAAAGATTTTCCCTTATAGAACAGCTTCTTTTAGGTCCCAGGAAGGCTTTAAACTATTTTGGGGAAGAGTAACTACACGCTGTCAAAGCATTCTATAACTAGCGTGTATGTGCTAGATTCTATGTTATTGTTCAAGTCCTGTTGGCATTCACCAGGTCGCAGTTATCAATACTGAAGGCGTTAACAGTAATAAAACAATTAGGAAGGGAGGGGACATTGGGCTGTTTATTACACTAGTCGACAAAATTTATATTAACATTTATTTTTCGTTGGCTTAACAGCATTTAGGGCTTTTATTGAGTTTTGATTGGTTGGTTAATTAAATGAAGTGTGCAAAAATTTTATCCACTAATTGTAATCAACCGAAAGGATAATTTTTTGTATCATCATTGGGGATGTATATCAATTTAAGGGCCATTGTCTCAACGCTTTAGCTCCCTGTAAATTAATGATATGTTACATAATATGGAAGTGAATAAACATTCCTGATTTTTGCATCAATGGTAGAAATTCTGTTTTAAATGTTGCAAAACATGGGCTCACAAATCCTTCTTCTAAAATATAACAAAAAGTACTTTCACCTAAATCAATATCTGACTACTGAAAACACCAACAATCATATTTTAAAAAGATTCAAAACAATGGAGATGGTGCTTGTTCTCTTTCTGCAAAAAAATGTAGAAAAGAAGAAAAAAGAAAATTTCTAATCTTTATTCGATTATAACTGCCCTGTGGGGCCTAAATCTGTGATGAACTACCACTACCCTGTGTCTTATATAACCTAAACTATCCTAAGGTAAAATTTGTATGCATAAATGTATAAATACACTATCGATTACGCCCCTAGATGCCTCTAGTGGCACTTAAAATGCGTTCTTTTATAATATCTAATTTGACCAATAATAATTTCTCTATGTTAAGATAAGTTGTTCCTTATTTATATTTATTCACGTTTCTACGATACTGGTGATGAGAAGCTACCCTGTAAAGGATAACCATATCGGTTCTGTAGTTAGCGAGATCCTTCGTTACAAGGAGGCACACAAACATCCTGTTACTTTATTATAAGGAGTGAAAATTATAAAAGTTACCATTTTTACAGTGCATTTTCATTTCCATCTGAATGTAAGGTACAAATTTTGGCTTCATCTCCATCTCTAAAAACTTCTTTAATACCTAAAATAAAACAAACATGGTTTTGTCAGAGAGAGAGGAGACATTGTGCTATTTATTACACTAGGCCTCAAGTTCCATTGTAATCTTTTCTTATTCGTTGGCTTAATAACTTTGGGGACTTTTAAAGAATTGGTTGGTTTATCTAGTTGGATGTCCAAAGTTTGAACTGCTAATTGTAATCTACAGAAGGGGTGATTCTGTGTATCATCATTGGGGATGTACATCAATTTATTAGCCATTGTATTATGCCTTTAGATCCCTATTATTATCCCGTTAAAAAATATTTATTATTCGTTATAAGAATTTGTGTTTGTCTGTACCAAAGGATCTCGCTAACTGCTGAACCTATATGGTTCTCCTTTGTAATAAAGCTTTTGATAGGTGCTAGGAAGGTTTCTAACTTTTTTACGGGGGTTCCACTACTCTCTGCAGAGCAATCGCCACTAGAAAAATACCCCCCACTTTTAATAGTCTCTAGGGGCGTAGCCGCTAGATAAATCAACATTTAATGTACAAAATTGTCTCCTACCTGTCACTAAAAATATATCTTACCTTGCATTCAAATCCCTGTATATCCAACTTCATGATAAAAGTATCTCTATCTTTGTATAAATTATCTAAATAACAAGCACAATTATATTAGAGAAGTGCAGCTTCATAGGTAAATAACAATTTAATTATTTAATGTTTATTTGCAATTGTGGCAGTAATAAAGGAAACGATATGAAGGAATGGTCTATTGGACAGTAAACATGGGACTTTTATTAAATGTTGATTGTTTAGTTCAAACTAGATAACTAATATGTCTATAATATGATGCGACAAATAACTATTAATTCCTTATTTAATAAATCATTAAACAACTTACCAAAAATATCAAATAATGTTATGGAGGACATTGCATCTTCAGAATATTGCTAAAAATAAAATTATTCAATTGCCTTTTCTATATATTTGTCTATCTATCTATCTACCTGTGTTAATTTCTGCTTTTCTATATATACATCTTGTTATTCTATCTATCCATATGTATATCTATCCACTAAAAATTGTCGTAAATTTAGCTTGCTTATACGGAACTCATTTATTAGTCAGTTCATTTATCACGTAGGAGGAGAGAGGATGAGGTAAAAGGGGTGGATTGTTGGTATCGTTATTTCAGCCAGCCAAAAGTTTTACTTTTTTAGAAAATAAGAAAATCTGGAGTATGATCAAAGTAAAAATATATCCATTTGTCTATATGACCAACAGTATATTCATGTATCTACTTGTATATCTTTCTGTCTATCTGTTTTCTAATTATCCGTCCACTAGTTTATTCATTTATCTATCCTATATACATACATATATATCTATCTTTCTACCTATCAATCTAAATAAATGTCTATCTATCTATCTATCTATCTATCTATCTATCTATCTATCTATCTATCTATCTATCTATATATCTATCTATCTA
>LS045159.1:0-15142 GCA_900241095.1 Acartia tonsa
AACGAAAAATGGTGGACATTTTTTTACTTTTCTTCAACTTGAAGTGGTGAAACATAAATTTTCTCGTCAATATATTATTTATTGATAGTGACCTATTATATTCTGAAAGAAAATACTCAGGATCAATGCTGGAAGATACTTAGAATCACGTGCTCTTGTTCGTGGATAGTCCTCTTTAGATTACACGGACATACTATACTTAAAACGACTATGCAGCAAATATTCTTCTATGTAGACCATATTTATACCTTATTTTTACTGGAATCTTTTTACAAGACGTTTCGTCCAAGTAGTTTTTTTATTTGAGATAATAGTTTGAGACAAACAGAGACATCCTTAAAAGATTAGATTAAAAGACTAGAAGGGGAAGGTATTAAAAAATTTGTATTTCCCTATCCCAATCACCTTGTGCCGACTCTCAATTAGGTCTTTGAAAATCAACCAATTGTGTCGGGAATATTAACACTGCCAAGTAGCAGAAAACAATTTGCTAGCAGACGAAAAAGGTCATTGGAAAAGGGGGGCAGGTAGTTATCTGTATATACATCTATACTATAGACCTGTACTTAAAAGAATGAAATAAAACTCAGCTTTAAAATTTTTTTAAAATTATTATTTTGTTTAGACCTCGGGGACCTTGGGGATGACGCAATTGTTGTCCTGGAGGAAGCTGTCGGTGTCGGTGCTGAAGAAACGGTGACAGGGATGGACAACATTTATTTCTATATTTGTACAGCTTTTTTTTTACTCTTGTAAGAATGCTAGAGAACTGAATGAACTAGAGATTAGATTGTAATGAGTTTTTACATTATTTAAAACAGTATAACTATTTTTTTCCTTATAAACTAAGGGAACAACCTCTATATATTATTTATTTCTGAACAAAATGTACCTCCAATCAAAATAAATGTTGTTGGTCTTTACAGGAGGCTCTGGGCTGGTCACTCTGGCTGCCCAGGACGAGGATTCAAACACAGCAACCTCGGCTAACAATATTTTTGAAACAAGTAAGATATTATAAATTCTTATATAAGTGTTTATATAACTATTTTGGGAAAGGATACCACCAACCTCCTCAGAAAAAATTTACCCCAAAAAGTTCATAGACAGGAAGATCGTTGAATTCAGCTAGTCTTTAAAAATTAAGACTTTGATTTTAAATGTTTACACTAAACTGCTATTACTAACTACTACACAAAAAAGTCACTTGACAAGTTTGACGGGCTTTTAAGTTTTTAACACTACATGTACCTACTTAATAATATATCATTAGGTACTTAGATTTTCTACATTTTTCAAAATATAAAAGTAAACTGCTAATATTTTTTTACGCAAATAAAATGAACGCCATTGTTTTTTTTGTTTCAGATGATCTCCAGTATTTTTCTTCACTGAAGCTGCAGCAGCCCGGGAGCCCCGACGGGCTTCTGTCCTCCTCCGACCTCGGGGTTCACTACGAGACTGTCGAGACCTCGAGTCTAAACGCGGACGGAACTGAAACTGTCATATTCAGGGTCAACTTGGATGAGGTACGCTCTGCTTAAAGTTGTTATGCCTGTTTATGAGCCAACGTATTTCTTTAATTTGTATTTTCATTGTCACATAAAATTGCGGGGTTTCATTAACTTAAAAACAAAAGGGTTAGGTAACAAAAGTAACAAGTTTTGATATTTTTAATTTAAAGGAATAGAAATAGTAAAGGTATAATAGTTTACTTATAGTGTCAGAAAATTTACAAGGAGCTTAGCCCGTAGCCTCTAGGGAAGGCTGAGTGGTCAGAAAATAACCTAAAACCACCCCAAGACATTTATATATCTTTCTTAGAAAGAACAACCTATTTGCATTAGTTCAGTATTTTTAATATCTTTAGCCTAAGATAAAACAACCATACTAGAAAAAAAATCAATGATATATATTTAAGAATACTTTTAATTTTGCGAGCAGCCATCCTATTATTGTTGATTTATTTCAGGACACCTTGGACCCCCTTGATGTTGACAGTGGAGGAGGGGTGGGCTCCCCCGACAGTTGTAGTATCATAGACCCTCTCAATTATAAAGGAAAATATACTTTACAAAAAAAATCATAATAATGGTAGACAAAATAAACCCTTCTGTAGATTAAAATTATTAGTTTGGAAACTGCTAGTATGAACTAACCAATCAAGATATACTAAATGTTTTCAAGCCAACGAATGAGAGTTTTTGGGAAATTATTAGTAAAGTATATTAATGTTATCAGACTCCATGCATCTAGTCAAGACAAAGTCTAAACGTAAAGCTGTGTCACGTGATGACTCCCTCTCCTCTATGTATTTGTGTAAACTCTGTAACTCTTATGTGGACAAATCTATTATGAGACAACATAATAGGAAAGTTATTGTTTTTAGTTCATAACATAAATACCTATATAAAGTGATTAGTAATTGAAGAAACAAGTGATAAAGTGATGAAAAGTGATCATAAACGTCCAAGGGTGGGGGTAAAAGGTGTTTGTTTAACCCACTAAAATTTTAAAAGATACATAAGGAAACCAACCCTAAAGCTTTGAAACCCCTCATTTTACCCCCTCCCCATCTAAAAATAAAATGCTTGTATGTCTCTGAAACTGATATTAGCCACAACAAGAATTAGAAAAGTTATACAGCACAAAAAATAAACCTAACAATTTCTTATTTAGGGAAGAGCTAGATAGACGGACGGACATAATGAGTTATAGAGGTGTTATTGTAAAATTGACCAGAGATATACTTATATGAAAGGAAATAACCTTTGTTATTTAAAAGTTACTTAAGATGCTCAATTGTATGGCTAGGATCAAGTTTTTTTTAAAAATAACAAGGATTTACAACATCAATAAAAGCAAAGCTTAACAAATCAGAAGGTCAGACAAATATAAGGTACCTAGGTAACTAATATAGATTTTTTTATAAAGATGTTTTTTAGGGTTTTTGAATACATTATGATTTTATTAAAGAGATTCCAAATTATCCTTATTAATTTACGCGATTTTGAATCTTTGGGCCACATCATGAAAAATGTACCTCTAAAATAACTATTGAAATGTAAGTATTGTCCACATTAAGCATCGCGTCTGATTTATTGAGCTTTGTTTTTATACTTGTGAAATACTTTGTGAACTAAAACAATGACTATGACTGTATTGTGCCAGGAATGTGCATCAAGACCGTGACACTCTCACATGTTCAGACTGTGGAAAACTTTTTACTAGCAAAAGATCACTCTTTGGCCATAAAAAGGAACAAATCATATCTTTCAAAAAATAGTAGATCATAAAAATAAATAAAGTACCGGGTTTCGTCGTATTTTTTCAGTAGCTTTTCTCCTGTTTCTAGCCCCGTCGGGGGCTCAAACCCTGCGGGTCAGTCATTAACATTTAGATAACCTAACCTAAAATAAGCTATCCAAAGCTACTGTGAAATTACGACGAAACCCGCAACTTCGTTTTCTTTCCATGGTCCAAAATATTTATACTTTTTTTTATCATCCTAAATTCTTATATTATTTAAAGCTGTTTTTAGCCTTTTTGTTCGTTAAGATCTCGTTAACCACTGATTCGATTTTTTCCTAGCTAGGAGTGAGCCTTAATGTGACATGGCTCACCATGTCGCGTTAAGGCTCACTCTTAGGAAAATGAGTTCTCAACTTTAGAGAAGCTACATATTGGTACTTGGGGTTTGATGTAATAAAAAAATTTATAACTTTGTCCATTAGGTATCAAATCTCCTTCACTATTAGTTTACTTACATAAAAGATTTATAACCCTAGATGTGGTTGGTTTGTCCCTACATTATATTCTTATTTGTATAAGAGATTGGCTATCTAGACTTTCTATATTTAATACTGGTGGATACGCCCCTAGAGGCATCTAGGGTCTCGTAAAATGTTTAATTTTTAATCTATGTTAAAATCAGCTATTTTGGCGATTTCTGTTGGGGGGGTGCTGGTACCCTCCCCCAAAATAGCTATCAACCTTTCCAGGACCCATGAGAAGCTACACTGAAAAGGAGAACCATATCGGTTCAGCGCGGTTAGCGAGATCATTCGGTATAATCAGACAGACAGATGAACAGACATCCTGTAACTTTATTATAAGGATTTAAACCTGAATATGATTTGATATCAGGAGAAGCACAGTGGTCATACAGAGGTTTTCATTTGTCCGGATTGCAATAAACAGTTTTCAAGGTAAATATTGGGTTATTCCAGGGATATGAAGGGATCAGACAATGGACGTTGAATTGATGTACAGTGTACACTCCCGACTACAATAAGCAAATTACACCTTTAGTAGATTATTAATAAAAAAATTTACACAGGTAGTTTATTAAAGATTTAATAGAAGCGACTAAAGTTTTACAGCCAACGAATAAGATAACGTGTTTATAAAATTTTGGGTACCAGTTTAATTTACAGACTAGCGTGATTAAATTGAATTGAAAGATTAATGTCTTGAAAATTTTTAGTTATCTTCTGAACATAAACTTTTGTACCTAGATGCTCTGCTTAAAGAAATTAAATATCCAAATCAAATTTTTAATCATAATTTTTATCTTTTTATATGTATCATATTTCATAGTTAAAGTTAATATGTTATCTAAAATGAAACAAGAATGTCAACATCCTTGAAAGCGAAGCTCAAAAAAATACAAACGAACAATTACAGAAATACATTGTCTTCAGTTATGAAAGTATCCTTGAACTGTATATTCTTCATGGGATCTCCTGCTAAAGGGGGGGGGGATGTATATGTGGGATGGGGAAATAAAGGAAAAAATAAAGAGTATCTACATAGCATGTACGTCCATGTATATTAGGCTGCCAAAAGCCGGCAACAATTTGCTATTAATTGCTGTAGATCCTTTTTTCCCATAACTGATGCAACACTCTTTTTATTTAGAAAATCCAACTTGAAAGCTCACCGAGAATCCTTGCATTTTGGTAAGAAGTTCCCTTGTCGCGTCTGCGGCAGGGTATTCACCAATAGAAGTAGTATGAACCAACATGTCAAGAAGTCTCACCTCAGGTAAATTTTAATATTATCGCTATTTGTGGAGAATCCTTTGGCTTGATAACTTGATACCTACCATACATTGTACAGTAAGGACTTCTAGAAGGTCGTTTTGTCAATGATTAGTTGTGTACAGAACATTTTATTTAGAACTAGTAAATGTGCCCCTAGCATCTTTGGGCTCTATATTCGATAGAAAAGATATCATATTAAAATAGTCTAAAACTATCCCGTGGCTTATGTAAAGCTTCTCTAAAATAGAAAATTCAATCGGTTTAGTAGTAAATAAATTCTCAAGCTAAAGACTAATTAGATATTTTTGATACGACACTTTGATTAGACAACCCTTTCGAATCAGCCATAACTGCTAATAGAAATTTATTACCTTTTTTGCTTATGTACGCTCAAAAAATTGATAATATTAAATTTGCATTTAGCACTGAAATGGTTGAGCTTGAAGTCGGGTCAAGTAGTGGTTCGAGTATCGCTGATACATCCACCTCACACCACATCAGGCATCACCAACAATAAGTGTTATCATAATACTCAAGTTGTATAGTAGCTGCGCTTCTCAAAATTAGATAGAGGGTTTTGTTTTGCCCATGGAGGAAGGAAACATTTGGCTGAAACTTACACAGTACACTGTTACCTAAACTTCGATTGTTTATATTTGTTGGCTTAAAATATTTGGTTACTTTTATTGAATTTATATTTAAATAGTGGCTTTGTCTTTATAATCTAGGAAAACTAGAATAATAGCCTAAAACCACCCCGAAAGATATGAGAAACTCCACTGTAATAATGAACGTAATAGGTCAATAGTTATCTATTATGTAAATGGATGGACTTGCACATTTACCGTGGATTGAAATTTTCTGTTCCACAATAAATTCCACCATAACTCACTAAAGCAGGGTTGTACATTTTCCATTCTTATTTCTCCCCCCAACGACGTCTATGAAAATACTCACCCCTGCAATAAATACCATAACACTGTATGTAATGATGTTAGTGACCTAATGAACACAACCAGTAGTATGGACCTGACTAACACCACCAGTAGCATGGACCTCAGCCTGCTAGAGGACAGTGTAGACCCCATGGATACTGTCCACTAGTAGTATGGACCTCAGCCTGCTGGGATACAGTGTGACTGTGGACCCCATTTACCAGGCACCCAGGGTTAGGTAAATCAATGACAAATAAAGAAATAAAATTTTTAATCATGGCTTTGAAACAGATCAAAATCCGTTGGGTTAGTACTGGTACTAAGCTAATCTGAATAATTGCAGGCATTTCAAACTATTCTACGAATAATGAAATAAATTTCACAAAATTAAGTTTTAAGGATTATTTTATTACACGCCAATGGAATTCTATTTTGTCAATAACTTTTCTGCTTGTCAAATTTTAAAGAAAATGTTCATTTTGACTTGTTGAATAAACTTGTCCATGGTACGATACGATACATGATTTTTTAGTATGGCTTAGAACCGGTTCGATCCTGCGGATATAAATCGGTTTCGAACTTGAATAGTGTTTACCTAATCCTGTTTCTTGAGGGACATTTAGTTGGTGAAAATTTAAAAAATAAAACAAATATTCAATAGAAAATATTTCGCCTGCCATTGATAACTGCTTGTAAAAAATATACTTGGAGCTCTTTATAATTTGATTGAACGAGATTTGGTAGGGACAGAGATATTGCACCTCTAGAAAAAATTATCTTTTCCCCAAATTTTCCACCGGTATTAAAATAAAGTGTTAGACATGATCGTTTTTTTAGCTGGCAACAAAATAAGTGACCTTTTCAGCTTGTTAGTGAAAAGTAGATATCATAAACTCTAATACATTAAATAGCAATATTTTCCTAGTGGCAAAAAAATTTGGAGGAAAGTTAGTTTTTTTCCAGGTGTCATATTTCTTTCTCTGGTAGTTTTTATATGAATTGGTGTAACTTATAGTCCTGAGAAACCAGTTTTAAAGTGTAATCCACCTATAAGTGGGACACTTGCCACGAGCTAATAATATTTATATCAAGTGTAAAAATTTAATCTATAGGAGTAAAAAAATGTTTTCTAAAATTAAATGGTATTGAAATCTTTTAGGTACTATAATGTTTTAGGATAAAACTGTTCTTTCCTTTTTAATAAGAAGGCTAAAATCACATTATGCATTTTGTTTTTTAAAATTTAGCTGCTACAATTTATCAGGGCTCGGCATCCGTGCGTCTGCCCCGACTAATCCTCAAATTTAATCCAGAGTGGATTTTTTTGAAATTTTTAAATTACAGGGATTGCCATATTTTGGTCAGGTTTAGACTTCCTGCTAATGTTTTTTACAATTATGAAAGGTTGATATCCCTGAGGCTTACAGGCGGCTGACGCGGGGCTGCCGAGCCCTGAAATTTACAAAGTAAACAAACATAAAGTTCAAATTATGTATTAGAAAATATTCTGGTAGGGTCAAAGAGTTCATATTTTAGTTAGTTGTGTTTTTATACAGGGAGGGAGGGGACATTAGGCTGTTTATTAGTTTAGTTCCAAAAGTTTTTATCAACGTTTTCTTATTCGTTTGCTTCACAACTCTGGGGACTTTAGTTGTTTTTTGATTGGTTGGTTCATTAAGTTGAGTGTCCAAACGTTTCAACCACTAAGTGTAATCTTCACAAGGAGTAATTTTGTGTATCTTAGTTTGTGTTGTAAACTAATTTATCAGGCATTGTCTTATCCCTTTAGATCCCTGGTTATATAAGGTAAAAAAAGTCCTAGGCTTTTTGTGAGATCTTATTTTATATTTTTTATTGTTTATGTCGAGTTATTTTTGCCCTGTTACAGTATTCGGAACATTTTTTTAAAAGAAAAATTTGTGTAATTTAGGTTTCTTTTAGACTTTTTTATTATATTTATTTCACTTAAAATTGAAATTTCTAACGAGTTAATGTGTGGTTCGTTTTTATATTTAGTTGAAATTACTCCTTTAACAGAAATTAAGTTAACTTTTACTCAAAAAGAGTTTAGAAAATGTATTATTTTATATTAGTTCATATGCTTTATGAATTTTTGTCTATATTGAACTTTTTATCGTGCACTGTTTTTTTTTTTAAATGAATTATTTTTTTTGTCCTAAGCTAAGTTAGAAATGATTAAAAGAAAAGGAAAATTTTCAATTTAAAAATGTAATATGAAATGATTAATTGTCTATATTGTCAAAACAAGGATGAATGAATTTTTAAATGCGCAATTGAAAATGCGCGAAAATTAAATGAATCGTAGGATATAGTTAAGGCTTGTTTTCTTCAATAATACCTAGGTACAGAAAGGGCATTTCACTTAAAAAAAATATAATAAAATTGGATAACATTATTTTAATTTAATGAAATATTTCAAAAGGTAGGTAAAGTTTTAAGCTTTTAACAGAACTTTTTTTTTGTTTTTAGAAAATTATTAATTGTAAAATCATAAATATGAGATTTAAAGGAAAGTTGATATTTCTTTCTTTTTGAATTTAGGAGATTTTACACCAAAATTTGACAGATTTTTTTTGCTTTTACATTTTTTCATCAATTTTTTATGATTTGATCAAAATAATAAAAATTGCAAAAATATGTTTGTTTTAGGGACTATACATAACCCGTTCCCTTTTTAATGCAGGGATAAAGGATATATCAACTGCAAAAAATACCCTTTTTTCCTTCAACTTTTCACCAGTCAAAAATATTTTCATTTTGAAAAGTTGACAGAAATTTTTTTTTGAAGAGCAGTATCCCCTAACCCTGCATATGCATAACTATGATTGTCAAGAAAGTAATAACTTTTAAACAAAGTATGATTGTATTATAATTGTTAGATATTTTGTCCTTATAATAATTATTATTATATTAATATTGTATGTTAGTAATATTGAATTGTATAATGATGATATGTATTCATCTTATTTTCAGATATTTTTACATAGAATGTAAATAAAACAAAATCTATTAAAACAGGTAAAAAACTATGAATTCTTCGTAAAGGGGACAATGCACGAATGAGAGCAAGTAATTTTAAGATGCTTTAAAAACTGATTTCAAGTTGTATAATTGAATATGAGTGTACGTACAGTACCTTTGCTTCTTTGAAGTATAGTCAAATGAGCAAAAGAATAGTTCTAAAACTTTGAAAAAATTGTCATATTAAGAATTTTTTTTCTCATAAAATCATTGTTGATTTTAAAGTTCGTGCATAGTCTCCGTAAAGACAATTAAAATTAGTAATGGCAATCCGTCAAATTTTTAGGCCGGATTCGGATTCCGGGTTCTAGCAGTATTTTAAAAGGATTTTTTTTAAAAATTAAGTGCTACATATGTCTTAAAAATTAATGTTCTTGGTGTTCTCTATAATTCACTCTCGATAATCGAACCATATTTTAAAAGATTTTATATGCAATGATGATGATCTTTGCCTTCAAAAAGAGGCAGTTGAAAGAAAAAACTCAAGACGCAAATATTAGCCTACCAAATAAGAATCCGGAATCCGCTATTAAAAAACGGATTTCGGATTCGGATTCCAAAATTAGCCCAAAAATTAAGCGGATTCCGGATCCGGATTGCCAACCCTAATTTAAAAAATCTCTAGATTTTAGAATTAGAATAGTATCTCCCTATGTTTATAACCAGAAATTTTATACATCCGAAAATTTGTAACATGTTGATTTAAAAACTTCTACAAAGAATTTGAAGATAACTTTCTTATTAACCTTATTACTAAACGGTTCAGAAAAAAATGTTTTAAGCATAACATCCTAAAAGTCGGAACGTCCATCCATATTAAGCAAATTTTTGTTAGGAATTTTAGCTCGGTTTTTTTTTACATTTGTTAAGGTTCGTTTGCCCTTTTTTAGATTTATGGAGTATTTATGGATGTTGTCATCCCTTTTTTGTTTCTAATAATAATTTGCATATTTTCCACAATTTTCAACCTGACATGTGTATTTTTTTCAGTTATCACCACAAGTAATGGCCTGCAGAAGTCTTATGTAAATATATGGGTACAAATATGTCATCAAGGTAGGGAATTTTGCACTATAGGATCTGTTAAACAACTGTTGTGTTGTGTTTTACATATATACAGTGGATTAAAACCAGTTCTCTACCATGCTGAAAAATTATGCATAGCATCGTATTATATCCAGTTTTCTACTAATGTAGGTACAAACATAAGATTAAAAAAAGACTATTTTTTAGCCCAGGTCTTCGGCATCTTGGGACTGGTTTTAATCTTATAATTGTACATTTTAATACCCGCGGAAAGCTGTTTATAATACGATGCGATAAATAAATATTCTCACTAGGTCTTCTGGAGATCCCGAGGACCAGGAGGATATATCAGGTCTTGTTGATGTAGAAACATTCATCAGAGATACAGCTAATCAAGCAGGTATAGTCAGTCATCCTATTCATTCTGCTATAATAATCTAGTCATACTATAATCATACTAGAAACAGTAAAACTAGTGCATACTACTGCTGCACTGTCCGACTCATCATACTAATGGCGTAACTTATTATCATGAGTACTTTACTTCCTACCCAAAGTTTAATAAACAAACTCTCTCATTTGTTGTCTCTTGATTAGTTGGTTTAAACTAGCAGTGTACAAAATAAATTAAATCTATAGAAGGGGTAGTTTAGATTATTATAATTGGGAACGTTTACGTGTATCAATTTTGCTTATTGTCCTATCAATTTATCTTATTTCTTAATGCCACGGGTTTTGCGTCACGCCGCGTAGATCCTTAAAAAATCGAGGAAAATTTTGTTGAATTATATGTTGATTAGAGTCGCCCGAGTACGCGGGAGCAACGCCAGTCTACAATGCAGATTTCAATTCCGGTGAAGAACTTGCAAGGAACCTTATTATCATAATAATATTTTGTATAAAAAAAACGACAATTGAAGGTAGTGTGGGGTCATGACCCTAAAAATGTCACTATGCAAAGTTTAAAATCGATAGTGCAATTTTAACGAAAAGATCAAACCGTTACACAAAAAAACCTTAAACTGTCCATGATGGACGGACCGACTTCCTTTATCTAGAGTTTAAGGTTATTTTTTTCAATGATACAAATAATAAATGTATAAGTATTAAGTATAGATTTATTATCCAGACAACTCCTTCCCCCAAGTTGTAGAGACCCTTTTCGTCTGCTAGCAAATTGCTTTCTGTAGGTACTTAAAGGCGTTTATATTTCAAATTGGATTTCAAAGACCCAATGCAAAATCGAGACAGGGTTCTAGCCTTGTGGGCCGAGTTACATATTATATTGCGCTTGCCCTCTCTATTCTTTTTCTTTAATTTACTACTAATAATAAAGTAAAACGGTTAAAGAAAGTTTCTTAATTTTTTTGATAATGTTTTTTTTTGCACAGTGATTTAAACACAAGCAGACAAGCAAATCCTTCCAGTCCTTCGGATTCAGACGGTTACGGTATGTTTAAAAAATAGAATATTAATTTTAAAGTCTAAACAAAATTGTACATAAATGTGATAAAAAATTATTGATAGGTACTGTTTAAGAGCATACTTACAATTTTAGGACTTGATTATACATATGATTCGCTTAAATTGCGAGGGGGGGGGGTTCTTTGCTCGACCGCCGCCAATGAAGTAACTTACTTTTAGATACGGACAGTGCAACGCTTAGAATGAGTTCCACAGCTCTGAACATTGTCCGCTTGATACGCAGTACTGCTGCAGGAAAATATATGCATCATTATTTTTATGATAGAATAGTCCTATTCATGCAAAACTTCATATTTTTCAACCTCGAATCTGCTCTAAGTATCTATCCTTTTATATGAAGAAGTTAGTTTTGTTTCGTCTGTCCTATAAGATCTCATGTATCCAATTGGAGTTATCCATTTTTAGGGAAGCTTCACATTTGTACCGTGATGGTTTTTCGCTTTATAATATATTAAAGTTTATATTTCTAGTATGTTTTCAAATAAACGAAACACATCGTTTTATGGGATCATTTACGGGAAGTGACATTGGAATGTACATTACACTGGTACCCAAAGTATTTTATCCCTTTGAGTTCTTTTATTGAATTTTGATTGGTTATTTACTAGGTAAAGTAGTTTCAAACTGTTCAACCAATAATTTTATTTTGCAGATGTGGTAATTTTGTGTTACAATTTATCGAGTATCGTCTTATCCTTAAATATCCCTGATTTTTTTTATTAATGCATGTATTAAAATCAGGACGTAGATTATTATCTGCGGACGATAGTACCAGTGATAGTGACGAAGATCCAGGTATTGATAGATAGGATACTGAATAGATAGATAGTGAGATAGATAAATAGATAGATATATTGATAGATTTTAGCTGGATATACTTCAAGATAGACAGCTATAAAGACTTCAATATAGAAAGCCTGATGCACTACAGGATAGATAGTGTTGTTAGCTGGAAATACTTCAGGAGAGATAGATAGTTGGATACACTTCAAGGAATCAAGATACATAGATAGATAGTTAGATAGATAAATAGCTTGATACACTTCATAATAGATAGATTTATAGAAACAATTCAAGATGGATAATATCTATCAAAATAAAAACAAACATTTCTTTTATTTTAAGAATTATTATTTTAGATTATAGTATGAGTATGTGTATGAACAAGCGGCAACAACCAATAAGAAATTATCAACCAGGTTAGAATTACGTTTTCAAACATCAGTTTAATAAGATTTTATATTTGTTATCAGTGTACATTAAGGAGGAAGGTCACACTAAAATGTTATTTATAATCGGGGATCTCAGGGGGTTATCCTTAGTTGATAAGTTGAAACAGATCCCCAATAATGAAAACCAAAAAAAAGCCTTTTCTACAATTTACAAAAAGGATTAATTTTGTTTTTTATAATTGGGAGTGCACATCAATATATAGTATATTTTCTTAACTATTCAGATCCATTAAGGGTTTCACATACATCAATATAAAAAGCATGCAGAAATAAATTATTGGAATAAAATTATTAATATATAGAATGCAGTAATGTTTATTAGCACAGTGTTTTCATACAGGCTATACTTTAATAATGTTTTTGTTTAGATACCTCAAAGATCAACGCTAATGAGATAAGACTGTTGACTGAGAATCAGCCTCAATTCTCCCCAGGCATGCTAATATCAAATATTTACAAATTATTATACAAACCAAATTAATATTATAGAGTTGCTATGCTATCAGAAAATGCTCTAAGTAAGAATCCTTAAATCCTAAATAGTGTGTTGTGATTATGAATGATTGTCTAGTTAGTTTTTAAGAAAGCATTAGTCATAGGAGGCAGGTTTAAAGCTATATGGTGTATGCGTGTGTGTGGGGAGGTGTTAATCTTAATTCCTCTCGATAATACCATAAAAATAACAGAATATCTATGTATCTTTTGTCAGTAGTAAAGGCAGGTTTCTCATTTATAGTGAAGCCTCTCAAAAAAATAGCAATGATTTATACCTATTTATTTTAGGGTAGGGTAGGAAGTTGGAACCCTCTAAAGAAAAAATGACCCACCCAAAAAATAAAACCTTCCTCTATAATTGTCTTTTTAAAACTAAAATTGAAAGCAGACGGTCGACTCCATCCCCCTTAAGAGGCCTCTAGTGTCATAATATTTGATAGCATGTTGTAAAAAAGATAAATCTGTGTGTCGGGCGTTACAGCAGCGTAGTATTGGCAGACAGAAAAAGAAAAGGTTGACGAGCAACATGATTCCTACACAGAAAACTACACTAGAGAAATTTAGAAATAAGGTAACAATTTTATTAAGTCAGGGATTTTGAGGGATGAGACAATGTACATCACTACCTTCTGTAGTTTTAAAGTATGGATTGAAAAGTTTTGACACTGCTAGTTTAAACCAAAAAATCAAGCTTCACTAAAGTTTTAAAACCAACAAATAAGAAAACGTTATTATAAGACTTTGGGGACGGGTGTAATAAACAGCCCATTGTCCCCTCTCTCTCTCTTATATAGAGTAACTTATATATATTTTTTAAAGGTTTTCTGTGGTGTTTATGGTAGAGATGGAGATATTTTTGTTTCTGCATGCCAGGTTTGCATTTATATTATACTATACATATTCTTACATAGCATTGTGGGGCAATGAAATAAAAAAATAGAATGAAATTATTTACAGGCGAAGTTTGGTGTTCTGAAAGCTAAATTATTTTTAGTGGGTCAGGGAACTAATTTTTCAACATTTTAGAAACATAGATGGAAAACTATAAAATTTTCGTGTGCAAGGCGTGGTAAATACATTTACTCGCAGACTTAAATGCCATTAATTTTATAATGTGTGCTTCTCTCTTAGTTCATGAAAAAAAAAATTGCTGCTACTTCAGACTGCAATTATATGTATAATGTATTGTATATTCCCCCCTCTCTTTACTGCAATATACTCAAATTCTCTATTTTATGATTTGAAAGACTTTAATATTTTAGGATCGAATGATAAGAATTTACGATACTCGTGGTGGAAATAATTTTAGACTTCTACAAAATTTTCAAGTAAGTCAGTTTATAATCCTCATATAAAAGTAACAGGATGTCTGTCTGTATGTTGCGAAGAATATCGCTAACCAATATAGTTCACCTTTACTTGTAGATCCAGGAAAGTTTAATGACTAGAGGAAAAGTAAAAAATATGTTTTTATTTTTATTTACAAAAATTAAAAGTGTATGGTCGATTTCAGGGAGTAAGGGAGGGGACAATGGGCAATTAATTCAATATAAGAGTTATCAAAGAAAGGGCATGAAATCCAGTTTAATCCAATAAATTTGTAGGAAATTATAAAGGGATTGTTAATTGAATAATAGATTTTCATAGCGTCATGTAAAGTGAAATCACAACTTGTTTTTGATGAAATATATTGAGGTTTTTTGGTGTGATTTTTATATTAAAAGATTATTGGACCCGGCCAGCTGCTAGCAAGAATATGACTGCCCCTTTTTATTCTGTTTATTTCCCTTGCCCCTTGCCCCCACCTCCCTTCTCCCCGTCTGCTACATTCCAAACTAACACAACGAGTGTTTATTTCCCTTCCCCCCACTTCCCTTATCCC
>LS045165.1:9722-31627 GCA_900241095.1 Acartia tonsa
ATCTGTCATAAATTACGTAGAAATCAACTTTTTGAAACATATTTTTGCTTTAAATCATGTGAAATGATACAAAAAAAACATTTTTTAGATTTCTAGTACCAGCAACTACCGGCTAGAACCGTTTGAAAACGTTTTGGATCGGAAAAGAGCATTATGTGGAGAGAGGTTTCGTGATGGATTTCGCTTGAAAATACCCAACAAATGGCTATACGGATGAGCCGCCAGCCGTTAGCCGCTACTTTTCCAACTTTTTGTTCGATTTAGGGAAAATAGACCTACCAAGGATTACTCATGCAAAATTTCAGATCAAAATTCGAATTCTAAGTGCCATTTATACATTGATTACGAGATGGTTGCATTAAAAACCCCCCCCTTACATAGTTTAAATACATATATTGAAGGTATATTTATAAAGTATTTTACTGTAAGAATAAATAGATAGCTTTAAAACAAGGTTGACAAAATCATTAAAGCTTTGCATATTACATGGTTTCTAATAACAAAAATTATGGTAATAGGACAATTTGAATTGTATAACGTAAAAGGTGTATTTCAAATATCAACGAAATAGACGTCACATACCGCCTGTTTGGTAATAATTATAGAATTGTTAAGCTTTCTATATTGTAACTAACTGTTTTAGGAATCATCATACAAGTTTTACAATGCTAGGACAATTCTAACACGTCTAAATTATTTTCAGGTTGTAGCATCAGGAGTAAACAGAGTTATCAAAAAGATTGTCAACTCTAAAATTCCGAATCTAGGCAAACTTGAGGATGTTGCAGGTTAGTGTCATTTCTATGTATACAGGGGTGGGTCAATTTAGGTCAAATAATACTCTTGACCGTCAACATTAAAGTCCTTAGTTATGTAAATCATAATTTTGTTTATTTTTTAGGAGTGGGGGTAATTTGTATTAAAAAAGTTCTTCTTACTTTCTGAGAAAACTGATTTTCTTATGATATTTCTATCAGTGCACCTAATTTAGACCAATGCAATACTTTCCAAAAAAATTGGACCAGATGGAAAATTCGTTTTCAGGCCTTAATGTACGGGATGACTTCCTTTCAATTTATTATTAGGAAAACCAATTTAGTAATTATATAGTCCCTGATATATACAAATCTTTTGTGTTTAGATATTGTTAACGGGGCTGGTATTGTCTCTGAGTCTGAATTTTCAGAGGATGAAAACAGCAAAGTTATTTTGCCACAGGAAAATATATCAAAATATTATTCGCTTAAATTTGAGTTTAAGTAATTGAGATTTCTGTAGGCCTCAGAGTGGTTTAATTAAGCTTAAATCTAAATTTTTGGTAGGGGTCTTAAGGGATAACCCAAAAACGATAAATTTACCAAAATTATCCCTTCTGTAGATAGAAATTATTGAATACAAAGATTAGACACTTTTGTTTGTAGCCATGATTCTCTGAAGTTAGGACTCAGATGCACACGGAGATTTGTTGTGAGAATCCTTTGGCCAATCTTAGATTGGTAAGCTTTGAGCACAGCTGAATGTATCTTATGTTACATTACATACTGACCCGCAATTCTTGTGTAACCTTCTCAATTATTACATCACCCTGGCCTAGAGTTTTGGCAGGTTTTCAATATTAAGCAGCCCTAATTAATGGCACTCTCGCATAAATGAGAAGCATGGACGAAGCAAAGCTGGGTATAAGTTGCTTGATAAGTAGAATCCGAACTTTCTACAAATCTTCTTTCTATCTACTTACAACCTAGCGGCATCTTAGTGAAGGTAGCGTGAATATATTTTAACAAATTGCGACTGCATTTGATTTGTCAACCAAGTGCTAAGTATATGAGGGGACTTAAAATTATATTTTCCCAACCATAACGTGGTGCGCTAACCACTATGCTGTGGACACCCTTTAGACACTGATAGATTGGATCAACGCTAAATTGTGTATATATGCATAATTACTCGATGATGAAGTATAATAGTTTTAAGAATTCATGAAATTATGATAATATTTGTGATTAGCAAGCGTCCCTGCGTGGTGTCATGCCCTCCAGCCAAAGCAGCGTTAGGCTGATGGAAATTGGACCCAGAATGAGGTAATATTTATTTACACTGTAATATGTTGACTTTACACTAGGATTTGAATAAGTTCAAATACAGATATAATTACGATTTATATCGGTGAGTGGCTATGTGAGAGGTCAAAATATAAATGCATTACATTAATAATTGTCACATTTTAGTTTGACGCTTTACAAGATAGAAGACAATCTGAACAGTGGCTCCACTATCTACAACAAGTATGTACACAAGACTAGAGAAGAAATTGAAGCAATTAAAAGACAACGCAAGAAGGCCGAAAGAGAAAAGATGCTTAGAAAGAAAGAACAGGCGGCCAACGTCAAGCGGAAAGAACACGAAAGGCATCTCCAAAAAGAGCGTAGCTTAAAGGGTATAGAGGCCAAAAAGAAAGATATTGAAGCGAAGGAAGGTCCTCAGTACACTGGAAGGCTCAAGAAGGCAGTTGAAGACTTCCACGACGCTACAGGAGCAGGTATTGTCATTACAGGCTAGGCTTGACATGTGCATATTGTGGACCAATCTTAACTTACAAATTTATACATACTAATTTCTACTTATTAAATACATTATTAGGTTAAATATTTATACCCAAACTATCAGGAAAGGATGATTGTTCTTAAGTTTAAAAGGGTGTCTATCTTGCCCTTGAGGGATCATGCAGTACGCCTCTAATTTGGTATGAGCTCCAAGTGTTCTGAGATCAGATATTTGATTTAACTTCAGCTGTTAGAAGTGCATTAACCATAGATTACCCAGTATTAATAACCAAGAGAGTCCGGCATGTGATAAAATTCATTCACAATTCACCATTAAATTGTAAGCTTTCTACATTTAGGGTAGGGTCGTTCGTTACGGAGTAATCTGTCGTAAATGTAGGCATGTTAGAACTATCATATTGACTGAAAACTTTGCACAGAGATTCCATTAAACGTTTTATTATGAAGAGATGTCAAAGCTATGCATCTGCTTAAGGTGACAGAGATGTTGACAAGGCAAATGAACCAGACAGTGAAGACGATGCTGATTACTACAGGTTTACTTTTATTATTTCTCATGATATTTGTCGAGTTCGTTTAATAACAACTTAAGGCAAGACTTTGTCTGGAAGTCTTAATAATCCATTGTATTGAATTACGCCTCTTTAAGGCTAAGGCATTTCACCTTACTAGTAATGAGATAGCAGGCAGTTACTAGAACTTCCTAATGAAGGGCTATCTATAATACAAAGTAGAACGATGTCTGTCTGTCCGTCCGTTCGTCCCTTAAGATCTCGATAACCTTGTGAACCGATCGGATTCTACTCTTCAGGGAATATACCTACTGGTCCTGTGGTGGTTTTAGGCTATTTTCTTGGGGGGTGGGACACCCATAACCCCCTTGAAGGAAATGTCTTTGGAAGTTATCATTGTGTTAATCTTGACGTTTTAAATTCAGGAAAGAAGTTGGTCAGGAACCTGATGAAGAAATGTTTTCCAGGGGCTATTCTGGCTCAAGTGAGTAATTCAGCTTTTACTATTGGCCAGCGGGAGGTTCTTCTTTTAAGGTGTTAACACTCCCCATTAGATTGACATCGGGCTTCCCTTCCCATTTTTATCTTTCCCTCTAGGTTCATAACCCCCTAGAATAAAAACTTGTGTACGTGATTGGATTTTGCTTATTCTTTACCTCTCATTCTTTTAAAGATTTAAAGTTTGTAGTATGAAAATGTTTCACCTGGCAAGATAAAAATCGAATTCCATTATTACTACACCTCCCAGTTTTCTTTTAGAAAGTCCTTGTTGGCTTAATGTAATTTTTGTATATATTTTATTTGTTTAATTTTCAGAGGGTGGTAGCAGACAATCGGATAACAAATTGCTTAAGCGATTTAGCAAGGGCAAAGTGGAAAAGGGAGGCGGAAAGGGAGGTAGAGACGGCGGGAAAGAGGTAAGAGGCGGCTATGCTGGCAGGGGCAGGGGAGGCGGTAGTGATAGGGGAAGAGGCGGTGAAAGAGGAAGAGGCGGTGATAGAGGAAGAGGCGCTGGAAGAAGGGGAGGTCCAGGATCAAGCAGAGGAGGTCCCGGTTCAAGTAGGGGCAACAGAGGCGGATTCGGCGGCGGACGGGGTGGCGGTAATGACCGGGGCCGCGACCGCAAGGATAAGAAGAAAAAGAGGCCCACTCAAGTTTTCAATTCACAGGGCATGGGACCTGATTACAAGAAGGGAAGCGGCGGCGCCGGCTCCAGCGAGTTTAGAGGTGTGAAAGGCGGTAAAATCAAGAAGAAAGGGCGTTAAGGGGTTGTTTCTTCATTCATTCTAGTTTCTTGACGGTTGGCTGTGATGTAGTTGGTTCGTGTTGTACTTTGCCTATTTTTTCTGAGTTTGTTAGCTAATGAGAATATAGTTGTTTTCTATATATGGAGTAAATTATTTACACTACACCACACACAAACACTCTCATAATTCTTCAATAGAAAAAATTATGTGCAATACTTATGCTTTGTTATCCTATTTCCTTTGATTGTTTCAAAGAGTACGTTATATACAAAAAGAATGTCTTTGTTTTATGTCTTCCTATCAATTGAAAGGTGTGCGTCTCTTTTATCAATAATTCCCTTTAATTATACCTTTTCAATATAAAAGATTTTTTTGTTTTCTTATCTACAGGCAATGAGTAACAAAAACAAAATTACAGATAATATTATGTATGCTATTTCTATTTAGTTTACATATCTCCACTCCAAACCAGTTAATTCATAAGTTTTTACCTGGTAAAATTAGAATATAAAACTTTTTGTTCCCAAGTAGGTAATAGTTTTTATTAAACTATTTTCTTTCAGATTAAAAGAGCTTCTAATAGAATTAGTAATACATATATTTAAACAAAGATTATGTAAGTTGACCTTAACCTTATTGCAGGCATAACTGTTTTAAAAGTACGACGTAAAAAATTTAAAAAAAAAAACGACAATTTTTTGCGATTAAAACTGGCGCTTCTTGCCGAACATAAGGCAAAAATGTCCAAGTTACATAATTGTGTTTTTATCTTTTTTTTAAAGTAAATTTTTAAGATTAACAATAACTAAACATATTTTAAGTTTTTTTGTTATTTTGGTGTATTTAATAAGGAAAAAATATTTAATATATGATTAATACGATTTCTTTTTGTAATAAGTATTTTCCCCCCTCCCAAATCCTTACCCCTTTTTTTGTTCAAATTTGCCGGGTTTTGATTGGTTGAAAGTGTCGTATTTACTATCGTGACGTCACAGAGTATAGTCCCACTCCCCCATCACCCTTCCCCCACTCTTCGTTCTCTTTCAAAATCAGCTGTTTTTACATTCTAAAACGCCATTTATTTATTTACCTTTGTTTTGCTGTTTTGATATTTAACTAAGAGAGAAGCTGTATGTTTGTGTTAATTTAAATTTATTAGAAACTCCCTATATACATAAAAAGCAGCGTATGTGAGTGTGTGTGTGTGTGTGTATCAGTAAAAATTTTAACAAAAAAGATAAATAAAAAGTCTTATGATTTTTATTAGAATAGCTATGTTGCCCTCTGTCGCGCTCGCTTTCAAACTGTACTCTTATTAGCTAATTTATATACTAGTACAGTGTTTATTTTTACATGTTATAAACTTGTGATAATGTTATAGTTATAAAATCAGCTGATAAATGAAATAATAACACCTACTATATAGTATAAAGACTTTAAAAAAAACTAGTTTAAAATAATTCTCTGATTGCGTAATAAACAAAAGTGATATATTTTACGGAAATATTGAAAATTTTGGATAAAATTATTTTTTGAAATTTTAAAGTAGGTAATCTTTTAAAGGATAAATCCTACTTTTTTAACTAACAAAAAAATATGATAAAAAACGTTTCACGAAGTTTTTAAATATGTAAAAATGAAAACGTAAGAAATGTTGAGGAAAACGGCGTGAAGTTAATCTACAACCCTTTTCTTACGTCTACTTTTGTGATTTTTATATTTTGTAAAAAATACATTCATAGAATTTTGGTTAATATTGATATATCGCCTATTATCCTTCCAATGTAGTATGTATATATGTGCTCTAAATTAAGGTCAAGTAAAACATGGACAATTTGTTATATTCTCTTTTTTTTCAGAGTCACCACCACCAGCACTATGGTTAAGGTGGGTAAGATGAAGGGTAAAAAGGACGCCAGCGGGGCTAAAACGGGTCAGGCGATGCAGTTTAATCATGCACTTGGTCAACATATCCTAAAGAATCCCCTCATTGTACAGGCTCTTGTAGATAAGGTGAGATTTTCACTAATTTCTTATTCTATTTCCAAGATTATTAACCTGTAAATTATTAGGGATAAAAAGCAAATGTATATATCTTGTAAAACCAGGTGTTTAACACATCCTAAAAAGCTTAAAATTCATACATAGCTTCCTTAAACATAAGTACTAAGATTAAAAGCGTTTGATGTTAATTAACGGGGAAAAATGTTAATAAATAGCGAAAACTTGCGGCCTATTTTAACGTGCAAAATTAATTTTTAACAACTATCCCTATTTAGATTTCTTAATAATTCATAGTAAGCTATGTATAAATTGGTAACTTTAACGATGTTATGGTTTTGTGAGATATAAATATTATTAGTTTTGTCCTTAATTTTGAATCCCAAAGTACTTGGGTAATCGGTACTTATATTATATAAATGTTATTTTTTATCGAAATCATGAATTTGTTTCCTATATTTTCTCTGATTTTTTTGGGACTAAAAACATTGACGAGGTCTCTACAATAATCAGAAAACACCCTTAACTTAATTACCTATTGACTTTAAATTTTGTAATTTTTATTTTTATTTATTTATTGTTAAGTCAGCCCTGCGCAACACAGACACAGTTCTTGAGATTGGTCCTGGTACTGGTAACATGACTGTCAAAATGTTGGAGAAGGTTAAGCGGGTCATTGCTTGCGAGTTAGATCCAAGGTAACCATAGTGTCTATAATATATCAATGCTCTATTATATCTTTTATTAAAGTTGTAACCCAACAACTGTATTAATTCGAGAGAAAAAAAATATTTATATTTCAGCTGATTTTGGGTGGCTGTCTTAGTAAATACTAAGATAGCCACCTAAAACTAGCTGATATCAGGAAATATTTGGTTTGAATGAATTTAGACGTTGCAGTTGTACCTAAATACCAGTGTACGTCTGTCTAAATAACAACTTAACTGAAAGATGTTGCTTAGCGACGTACCGAATAAGATTATGATGTTTCTAAATGTACTAAAACACTGTTATACGAAATTTCTAAATAGTTCCCATTAAAATTTTAATAATATCGAACAAATCTCTTAGAATGGTGGCCGAGTTACAGAAACGTGTGCAGGGCACCCACTTCCAGACAAAGTTGCAGATTGTTGTTGGTGACGTCATCAAGACAGAGCTGCCTTTCTTTGACGTGTGTGTCGCTAATGTACCTTATCAAATCTCATCACCACTTGTATTTAAACTCCTACTTCACAGACCTTTCTTCAGGTGGGTTAATAGATATTTATCGCATTCTTTTACCAACAGTTTTCGCGGATTGTAAAATAAAAAAAATTAGATTTAGTTCTAGTATGGTTGGGTCTAGAAGAATTTATCTCACTTTTTAATTATGAGATTTTGTAATCTGAACTTAATATGAAATTATCTTCCCAACTAGAATCAGCAATATCGAAAACAAAGATACATAAAAAAAACATATTATTTCTGTAAGTTATCTAACTTATTTTTTCTTGGTTGTAAGCGTCTTAAGTTTCTTTAAAGATACCTAGTATTTTTTATATTTAAAAAAAAATATATTTTTTAGATGTGCCGTTCTTATGTTTCAGCGAGAATTTGCACAAAGATTAGTTGCTAAACCGGGTGATAAACTTTATTGCAGGTAAATATAAATAACGTAGATATTTGCTTTCAACTAGGCTGTCTGTCCATAATTTGCAAACAAGAGGTAACTGAACCCGGTGATAAACTTAATTTTGGGTACCTATAGGCAAATATTTAAAGAATTTAGTTACTTTATGTTTAATGATTTTGAAGATAAAAATCTAAGAACATTTGATTTGAAATGAATATACACTTAATCAAAGTTTTACTCCAAATATGGTTTCTCATTTGTTAGGTAAAAATCATGGATAATTTTATCAAAAATTTTCAACTAAAAATTTGAATGTACAAAATGTTTAGGTAATATTTTTATTATTTGAAAGGTAAGCTTAATTTGAGTCTTGTATTTTTGAAATAAAGTGTAATCTGGAGAATCTATAGGTTCAGTAATACTTAATGGCTTAGCTTGGGTCGTCCATAAAGATTTATAAAGCTTTATTTTAAAAAGGGAGGAGTAGGTTGTGCTGAAAATCCGTAAAGATGTGAGTTTTAAGGCTTAAAAATAGTAGTAGAACGATAATATTCACTAAATATGTGTATTCCTTATTGAAAAGAACTATAGACAAAAAAAAAATTAAAAGTTACCATAAATTTCTACTAGGTACTGCTTTTAACCTAAAACTCACAACCTTAACGGATTTTTAGCGCAACCTACTCCTCCCATTTATCGTCCTTGTTTTATTAGTATATATTTTTCAGACTTTCCATAAATACACAATTATTAGCACGAGTAGATCACCTTATGAAGGTAAGTTTTTATTTTAGTCTAGGTATATTTTTCACGTCTTAAACTGTAATTGGAGATTTATATGTAAGTTTTACAAAAACGATTTTTGTCATTTAGACTGAAGGGTGCTTTTTTACCGAAATATATTTCAAAATAAATGCTTTGAAGAAAAGTCCTTTTTTTTCTCTCTAGTTTAAAATATCATAAAGTCTTTTTGATGTTCGAATTTAAGCCTGAATTCTAAAGTAGTTAGATGTTTTGTCTGTCCGCTAAGATCTTGCTGTTAAATGATCCATTTGAGTTACCTATTTTATAAAGGTTTCATCTAGATCCTAGGAAGGTATTGAGCTATTATTCCTACAGGATGGTTTAAGTTTTTTTGTGCTCCTAAAGTATACAAGAATCGCACTTTTTTATCCTCTTTATTTAACCTTTGCTTAAGCTTGTTATGCAGATTATTTTAGTTGTTACAATTGCGTGAGGATATTAATTAATACCGTTACAAACTTGCACCATTCTTTTACACTGTTGTGTAGAGTGGAGAAATATATTATTGACGCGCTGTGTATGTTTTTGCGCTTTGTTCGTTTGTGTACATGCAATTTACAAACGAGAAAAAAAAACAAAGATGACTAGCGAAGCACAAAAAAAATCTTGTTACACGGAATCTTCTAAACAAATCTGACGTCTATCCTAAAAAGGATCCGAGATAATCACCCGCAAAAAGTTTCTTACACACGTAAATATAAAATGACTGACATTCTTAAAAATAGAGAAGCTTCGCTACTAAAAAACAAAGATGATCATGTTGAAAGGAGGATGCATTTTGAGTACTTAAACTAGCCATTGGGGTGTATATTTTTCACAAGATTTTTTTTTTCTCGGCTGCAAAAAATATTTCATTTTCCTTAAGGTGTACGTGGTTCAATCGTATGTTTTAAGGATTAGCCTGTTAACATAAAAAAGTTCAAAGTCATTGTGGTGAATTGAATTTGGCAATTAATATGCAAGATATTTGCTTTGGGTTTTAATGCAATCAATTGCAAAAATAAAGTATATTTACATTTCACAAGTGTTATATAGACAAACAAATTTAAAAGCGTTTTGACTTGAATTATGATTTTATGTGTTTTTAGTAGCGAAGTTACTCTATAATTTAAAATGTCCGTCTGAAACGTTTGGGGGAAACGTGATTTATGTCAAGAGGGGGGGGAAGTTTTGACACATTTGCGTAAACAGTGAGTATAGGTTTTATCTTTGGACTGAGAGGATAGGTTATTAGAGATAAAATCATTTTTATTTGATAAATTTTCCCAGGTTTTAAGATTTTTTGGATAGGCCAGTTGGTCTCTGGCAGTGGACAGGCAAAAATTTAAAAAAAAAATTGTAGAGGTCGAGGTCATTTTATATCTTAACAAAATATGCATATTTTTAAATGTTATTTACACATTTGAAGAAAAAAGATGCATATTTTGTTATAAAGTTGACCTCTATCTCTTCAAAAAAAATTTACTTTTACCTGTCGAGGGACCAACTGGAGGACTGTGGCTCCTAAACCTGGAAACCTGCAGCTCCTGAACCAGGAGGCCTATTCAAAAAATCTTAAAACTTGGGAAAATTTATTTATAAAGATTTTTTCTTTTATAACTTATCCTTTCAGTCCAAAGATAAAGCCTATACTCACTGTTTACGCAAATGTGTCAAAACTTCCCCCTTCTTAATTGGGGTGCTAGATCGATTCCTAGATTTTTAAGTTTTCATGATTTTCTCGTCTCCTATTCAAGAGAGACGGCTAAAATTTTCAGGGATTAAATAAGTAAAAATTCTGAATACTTCTATTAAGTTTCATTGAGATTTGCTAATGATTGGGGTGTTAGATCGATTCCTAGTTTTTAAAGTGGTTTTATTCAACTCGTTAGTCCAGATAGACGGCTGAAATTTTCAGGGATTAGATGATATCTCATTTTACATATTTTTACAAAGTTTTATTAAGATCCACTTATTTGTTGTTGTGCTAGATTGATTCCTTGTTTTTCACATTATAAATCATAAAAGGTTTTGTGATTTATTTTATTTTAATGTTTAATTTGTATTACACTGCTCTCTAGTACATTTTTCCTGTATGTCCATCCATAATTTTTAAGCTTCTCTACTTATGGATGTTGTCATCCTTGTTTTACCTAGTCGAGTTTTAATTTTAATAAAAAAGACCACAAAACATCACCTGGAACTAAAAAAAGAGTCGATTTTGATTACCTAATTTCAAAATATATTTAGGTTGGCAAGAATAATTTCCGGCCTCCACCCAAAGTTGAATCTTCAGTTGTTAGAATAGAACCAAGAAATCCACCTCCACCTATTAATTTTAAGGTAAACTAAACAAGGGCAACTATGTCCATATTTAATGCATCGAAATATTTTTGATGAAGGTAGAATGCTATAGTATTGAGTACAATGATCACGACAAATTGACAGGGGCGATCACTCAAAGCTCCTATCGACCACTAGCCCCCTTTTATTTTGATAATAATGAAAATAATGAGGATCTACCCATACAAACCTTCAGGACACCAGTACCCAATAATACATAACCTAACCTACATTGACCTGTAATAAACGAAAAACTACATCCATCCCCCTTTATCTCAATTTATTTTAAAAATAGTGGCTGGGGGGTTGATTGCTTAACTTGACATTTTGAGGGAATTCGCCGATTTGCACGATGATTTTCAATATTATCAAAGTATTTGATCAAAATAATCTATTCTTTTATTCAGGAATGGGACGGTTTGACGCGAATATGCTTCGTGCGGAAGAACAAGACTTTAGGCGCAGCTTTCGGCCAAAACGGCGTTCTCCTGGTCATGGAGAAGAACTACAAGGTGCACAAGGCCGTGTTGAACGAGGCGGTGCCCGCTGACTTCAAGATTAAAGATCTCATCGACACAGTTCTCAATGATTCTGGTTTTCGGGAGAAAAGAGCCAGAACCATGGACATTGATGATTTTATGAAATTGCTGCAAGTTTTTAACGCGGCAGGGCTTCATTTTGCATAAAAACAAAATATTTTTTTTATTTTCAGATAATAAATGCATGAGAGATATTTAGCATAGTCAATTTTATACAGTGCAAATATAAATAAACATAAATAAATATGGCGAGTAGAAAGAAGGTTCTCCTTAAGGTATGTTCAAATTTTTTGGTATTGCTTTGTCCGTCGCGTCGCATACTTGCTAAATTGTTTTTGGAAGAATGTAGTTTCGTTATCATGAATTCAAAGGTAAACACAAACAAAATATTATTTGTTATCATCTTTTATAGATACAACGTAGAAACAATCCAACCATATGTTTGGTTAGAAAGTCACTGAGAGCTCACATTTTAGTACGAAAGAATAGTTTTGATCTTCAGTTGTCTAAAATTTTTTAGCATTAAGCTTTGCTTGGGAAAATTATTTTGTCTGAAAATTACACCAGAATCCGCGGAAAATCCGCAATTTATTTGGACGGATTCTTGTAAGAATCTGAATCCGGTCCAAAAATTTGACGGATTGCCATCCTTAATCCAAATAGTTAGGATAACTTGGTTTATCATGTCTCTAATATTCATACATGCATGTTTTTGCAACCCAAGTGAAACCCAACTTTTGTCCTCGTTATGAAGGGCAACCCAATTGAAACTTAACTTTTGTCCTCCTTATGAAATGCAACCCTTTAAAAAGGAAGGTCCACCCTCTAAAAAAGGAGGAGAGGGGCCACCTATCGCAACTGAGAAGCTAAAAAAGTATGCTCATATTTTAGTTACCTTAATATAAATAAACTTTGTAGACCGCAAGATCAGTAAAGGTGTTAAAAGCTTATCCTCGCATTTATGACATGTAGGGGCACTTTAACACTAAAAGGGGGGTCACTTTTTACCCATAAACATATTTTGGGTGTAATTTTCTTTGGAAGCTTCACGAAAAAGAAATCCATCGGTTCGCGAGATCTTTCGCTACAGATAGATATACAAACTTCTTGTTACTTCTATACACAGACAATTTTACATTTTTATGATACTTCTTTAGTGACTCATTTCTTTGTTAGAATTCATAGTACATACATTAATGTGTTGTTTATTTTCAAATTACGATTCATTTAGAATTGTGCTTGTTCGACATGTTTTATGACATATTACAAATGAGATAAAATCTCATCTGCGTATCTCATCTACTTTAATTGAGGGAAACACACTGTATAGAATTCTCGTAGAACAAATCATTTAGTTTTTTTTTGGAACTTTATAGAAAATTAAATTATAACTTGTAGGTATAGGCTTGGTTTTATTAAGATCATGTTAAATTTTCACGAAATTTTACAATTTGTTTGTTTTGAAGTACTGAAAGATTAAAAGCAATGGCAACTGATTTTCCCTTATTTAAAACTTCATTTTAGGTTTTTGTCATTTTTTTTCTTTTTTTTCGCTTTTGAAATCTTTGAGGTACATTTTGTACATAGTACACACGAATATTTTCTTGACGCAAGCATTTTTTTTGCCTATAACAACTTTTTGCGTATAGACGCACTATCTTTTCTGAAATAACTTGATTACTGTAAAAAGATGAATTCTAGATCTTCCACGCAAGTTTAGCAGTGCTTTTTACACAACATTTCCTCGACTTTATAACATTCCTCTAAAAGAAATTAAAAAAGAACTTTAATTTTATTAACCATTAGATTTAAGAAAGTAGGATATGAATAAGAATGTTCTGGGTAGGGGGAGAACTACTCGGGAACCCTTTGACCAAAATTGAGCAAACTTCGGATTTAAGCTTCTATAGGGTCAAAATTATTTTAAGATTATCGGTGACTGCCGTTTTCCGCCGCCGCCAAATTATTTTGTTTTTATATTTCTCGCCGAATTAGGCGATTTGGAATCATTTGAGACCATTTTATCTAAGATTGCTGGTTAAATCAATCAATATAACTATTTTAACCAGTATTTTTATATTCAATGAGTCATCCTTGGATACAATTTGTTGGTAAAACTTATGCAGTCTAATCAATCAGTATTTGCATATTTAGGTTATCAAACCAGTATTATTAACAATAATATAATATTATAACCAGTATTTTTATATTTAGGTTATCATCCTTGGAGACAGTGCTGTTGGTAAGACCAGTTTAATGAACCAGTATGTGAACAAGAAATTCTCAAACCAGTACAAAGCCACCATCGGAGCAGACTTTCTCACCAAAGAGGTAGGAGTTTACTTGTAATGGGAGGAAATAAGAGCAAGTAAAAAGGATTTATTTAGAAGTCAAGCTACTCCAAAATGTGTTCTTTACAGCCCGCAATAAATTCCAATAAACTTGTCTCTCTGAATTTAATTCTATTTATTAAACTCTGTACCTCCCTTCTCTCTTTTTTTTTCTTTGTCTATATTTCTCAAAATATGACATTATTGTTGCTGGGATATATATTCTGCACAAGATTAATTTTTTTCCCCTGCTGTTCAGCTTCATTTTAAACATATCCGTAACTATTGAACATTTGTAATGTGTTATAATTTTCTTGTATGCTAGTGTAGAATATATATTAACTATATTAAGAGCACCAGTTGGTAATATTCATTGTTTGACAGGTTATGGTAGATGACAGACTGGTAACTATGCAGATTTGGGACACAGCTGGACAGGAAAGATTTCAGTCTCTAGGCGTTGCTTTTTACAGGTATAATAAACGTTCATGACATCAAAAATTGTAATTGTTGGGGGGGGGGGGTGGATTACCCTTAGCATTATTTAAAACTTCCCTGGACCAAGGTAAAATATCCATGAAAATTTGGTCTAACAGTTTTTAAGATATCAAGGGATATAAACGAATACAGACATCCTCATACATGCATTAGTTAGGTTTTCGCAACCCAACTTTTGTCCTCCTTACGAAGGCCAACCCAAGTTAAACCCAACTGTTGTCCTCCTTATGAAAGGCAACCTTTTTACTCAAGTACATATATTCGATTAGTTTTATTTTTTTAGTGATATTTTTATTTCTCTTTATTGTTGTCATACTATACTTGTTATTAATAATAAGATTGAAGGATTTATTAATTGTTTTTGTGTTACAGAGGTGCAGATTGTTGTGTGCTAGTATATGATGTTACAGCCCCTAACACATTCAAATCTTTGGACAGTTGGAGAGACGAATTTCTTATCCAGGTAAATTTTTAAATACTAGCAGCTGGGTCCCTGGCATTTAGTAAATGTTGGGCAGTAAATTGTCACTATATGGAAAATAACTCCAAATAAACGTATTAAATAATCATAAGTGTAAATAATACAAAAATAAAATACTTAATAGTTTTCATTTGATACAAAATCCTTTGTTAAAAAAGGCAAAATTGTAATTTTTACAATATAATCTAAATTTATCAAATTGATTAGATGTAATATTGTATTGTTTTCAGGCCTCCCCCAGAGACTCGGAGAATTTCCCCTTCGTTGTTCTTGGCAACAAAGTAGATCTGGACAATAGAGCGGTAAGCAGATTTAAATTATTATTGTAGAGGAATAACAGGTACTATTTTTTCAAACTTTTTCTTGAGCAAAGAAATTTTGAAGAAAATAACATAGTATTTCTTGTCCCTACGTGCGAAGGGGTCTAACACTGTGGGGTCTATCCCTACTGGCCCTTCTAACCTAACCTACTATATAAGTAAAAGAAACTATGTTTTTAAAAGTTTACCTGCTAATGTGATATTAGGAAGCCACCGCATAACAAAGAAGCTAGTTATTTCTTTGTCTTTTTCTTAGTTTATGTGTTAGTATCACTTATACCGCTAATTTGACCACCGAACTATTCCTCCCTCTTTCATAGTTTGAAAATTAACGTTTACATCCACTACCTTTTGATCTAACCTTGCTGGCTTTTCCATTTCTTAGTCAAAAATATTCTTTTCTTCAATTAATAAGCTTGTGTTTAATTTTCGGTTTATTTGTAATTGTTGTCTAGCTCTCAAATTGAAATTGTCTTTCTTAAGCGAGTATTTAGAGTTAAAATAACCATTAAAGTATTTTAATTTTAATTGTTTGTTATTTAGGTTAGCACTAAGAGAGCCCAACAGTGGTGTCACTCCAAGAATGATATTCCTTACTTCGAGACTTCAGCCAAGGAAGCTATCAATGTTGAACAAGCTTTCCAGGTCACACAATTTCCATATCCAATGTTTTTAAAGATAAATCATATATCTGTGTTCTGTTTGCTGCATTTTGCTTAATTTCATTATTTACCAACATATATAAGCAAGAGAAAAGCCTTACTATAACATGTTGTAAAGTATAACTCGAGGAAACCTTAGCTTTGCTTATTTGGTATTAGCTTCAATTCTCCACCAAATTCTGTAAACTGGTTGGCCATTCCTAATAGAATCTAACTTATTAATATATTATCTTGATCTTAGTATGATAAGTGCATTACTTTAGTTTAATTTAACTTTTAGTAAGCTTTTCCATTTATTAGCTGACATAAAAGTCTTTTTTTCTTGCCTGATCAGAGCAGTGATCAAAAAATTTAAATTGACAAATTTTCAGACAATAGCCCGCAACGCCCTGGCCCAGGAAACAGAGGACAGCTTCCCAGAAATGCCAGACATTGTAAGGCCCAGCCAAGCAGATTCAAACAGAAACAAAGACAACTGCGCATGTTAACCACATGTGGCTACTACTAAATGTTAACAAATTAACGCGGCATCTACACGCGTGTTAACTATATCAATGCGGCATCTGCTCGTGTTGATCAGCGATTTTACCCTAAAATTACACAGACTATCGGTGGTTCTTGTTTGTTAACAACTTGGGGTTTAAATAGCCTTAGATGGGGTTAAAATATGGGGATTACCATCTACCACATATAAAAGACTGTTAATTAATTTACATCTTTATTTTTATTTAGTGGTGAATCCTTAAATATTTATATTTGTTAACCCTATTATGACTTTTCACTTCAATAAACTAATTTAGATCAATAATTAACAACCAAGATCATTTTACCTTCACTTTACAAGCCAACCTTATTTTCCGGTGAAGCAAACTAAATGCCTTAATATTCAAATCAAATAAATTTTCAAAAAATATAACAGCACATAAAAAAATATTTATATTTTATGTAGAAATATTTCTCTTGTTTTAGCTCATTTTAAAAGTAAATTTATTTTTTATTATATTCCTCTTTCTTCCCTACTATGTCTCAAACTTTATTTCTTTTCTGAAATGTAAAAATTTCTTTATTTTTATTTTGGGTAAAATTTAATTATGAAAATATCCTTTCTTTGATATATATTAAGTATATAATTTATATTTGTATTTGTAGAGCAAATTATAAAATTTTTAATTGCTTTTTAAAATCTGTTTGCTATTTTGTAAAATGAAATCCTCCCATTTTAGACACAGATAAGTGCAGAAAATTTAAAGTAAAATAACGAAAAGATTTAATAAGCTCACAATTTAAAAAAAAATATTTCGAAAAATGATTTTATGTGTATAAGGAATTTTACTTTTTTACATTATTTCGTGATATATATGTATGTAAACAAGATATTTTTATTCAAAATATTCAACTATTTTATTTTCTAGCTTTTTCACATTGAACAAAATTTGTTAGTGCATTTATTATGTACATAACTACCTATTCATTTAAGTAGTAGCTTACCTCTTAAATTATCAGAAATAGTTGAATATTTTGGAAAGTATGGATAAAAATTTGTATGAATGGGATATGTATAACTCTTAAGGTGTCAAGTATATAAACAAATAAAAAAAAATTATTCTATGTATAATTCTCATTGTGATGGTATAAAAAAAAACTATAGAAAATGTAATCATTGCATTCAATACAATTATGGACTTTTTATCAACTTATGTTTTCATTAATATTTGGTAGAAATCGTTAGTGAGCTATTTTTCCTATACAAAAGTAACAGGATGTTTGTCTGTGTATGTGTGCAGGATCTTACTAACTGCAAAGCCGATATGGTTCTCCACAATTTTGGGGGTTATCCTCCTCCCTATAGGTACGTAGCCGCTATTCTTTTATAAAGTAGTCTGGTTGTATGTCCTGTAAGATTTGGCTGACCAGTGAACCAATTGAGTTCCCCCATTCAAAAGCATTAAATATTTATTGATAAGACATTCCAGAATGATTTATAAAAGTTTTATCATTAATCAAGTAAAGTAGGTAATATTTCAACAAGGAAGTCACAAAAACAGCACATACTGGAATCTAAATATTTGTCCTATATTTTCTTTGAAATGTGTGGACTATGGACACTTTAGAATGGTATTAGGCAGTTGTTTACATCTCTATATGTATAAAGCTATTAAAAACCAGAGGAATAAAATAGTTATTTAAAACCGTTCTTACTATTTTCTCCAATTCACAATATACGAGCTAAAAATATTTCAGCTGACACTTTTTGCATCAAATTAATCTTCATAAATAAGAGCAATTAAAATTATTTCACTCCTATCATTAAATGAAAATTTAAAATTCTTTTGCAAAGACCTTAAGAATGCATAACCATTAACCAAGGCCGGGTTAAAACATGTAATTTCTGGGTTTTACAAACGGGACTCGCAGCCGCATCCATTCTAAATGATTCTTGGTCAGTGCGGCTTGTTTTATAGGGGAGTTGACACCCTTCTTCATCACGCATGCAAATGCTTAAAACAATACAAATTTTTAAAAGCAAAAGGGGGAGGTATAAAAATTTAAAAATTATAGAGGTGAACGCCACTTGTCTTAATATAAACTAATACTAAGGAATTTGCAAGACTACTCGTGCGTACTTGGTCATTTAAAAAGACAATTTAATTCAGTTGAATTTGGTTTGCACACGAATTAGGTTGATTATAGTGTGGGTAAATATGCAAGCTTAGATGTTTAGTAGCGAAGCTAATCTTTAATTCGAAATGTTCGTCCGTCCGTGATTTTGTCGGTTCCTATAAAAGATAGACGGCTGAAACTTCTTTTCAACATTCCCATCAATATGAAGCATAATTAAGTATAAAACATTGAACTGCTTTTGGGCAGATTTTATGTTACCTTTAAATTTTTATTATAATAATATTTTTCAAAATTTTTGTGGGAAATGTATCAAATTAGATTTCCAGCGTTCTTACGGAGTTTTGTTTTCGCAGGTGAAGGACAAGAAGTTTTTTTTATTTTACCATATTATTCTCTGTTATTACAATTAAAAATGGATTGATGCTTTTTATTTGTGAAGGTACCTTTTCCCAAAGAGCATCCATGATTCGTGATATAAATGAATCTTAATATATTTTCTTCCTGCCTTTTTTAATAACCACAGAACATTTGCTTCATTCACTTTGTCCGTTTGCAATAATTTTTTTTTCGCTACTGAATGTTGTAATCCTTGTATAAAAGCTTAACTTAGTCCATTTTTTCTTGTGTTTCATTTATTGTCTTAGAGACCCTTAATTATTTCAATCATAAGTATTTCAGGGGTGAACTTAGCGCAAATTATTAATTTCATATAATTGTAAAACATGAATTTAAAAATATTGTTCCTTGTGATGACTGGAGTTTACATGGCAAGTTCAAACATTTCATTTACATCTTATTCTTTTGTTATAAAAGAACTGACAGGTAAATGTTAAAAATTGTAACCCGTTCTTCATAAATTAAGGGGAATAAGAATGAGTGAATCAGACGCGTTGGTGGGAAGGGTACCTCTACTCTTGTCCCTGAGAAAAATTTCCTTTAGAAATCCCTTCCCTTAAAAAAATCTTTCAAAGGTGAATTATTAAAAATGGGTGCAATTCCCCCTTGAAAGTCGATAGCACACTTCATTATTGTGGTAGAAACCCTAGCAATACTTTAAACTCTACTTTTCAAACATAGGATTTAGGCTATTTTCTTGGGGGATTGGACAACCTTCCCCCCAAAAATGCAGCTTATACCACCAACGAAATTCATTCGAGAAAAAAATTAAAAAACCTATATTTGATTTCAGCTGTTGTTGTGGGCTAATATTTATTAAAATTGACGACCTTTCATCTGCCCCACAAATATTATTCTAGATTTATTTAGCTTGTTGGCTATACCTTATACATGAAAAAATGCGCGGGGGTTTATTTTACCTCTGTGTTGGTCCCTAGAGGTTAGAGGCATAGCTATCAAGTAGAACACACTAACTAGAGGCTAGGGGCAAATTAATTAGTTCTTAATAAAACAACATGTTTAAGTGCCATTGACAAAAATGTCTGTAACGAAAACCATCACTGGATTCACAGATTGTGCTAGGACATGCTATAACCTCAAACATGAATGTTATGGATTGAAATATGATCAGGATAAGGTAAACATAATCAGTGCTTTCCTTCAAAGTGCTTTTCAAGCAATTGTCTCCCCCCTCTATTTCCATTCATTAATTATAATAAATATATTGTAAGAAATGTCATTCACAGGATACTAAACGAAGTGCTATGAATAATTTTTTGGCAGCTTTCTGAGGTTTTTAGGTAAGGGCGAGGGCGTCAGGGAAAGTGAGGCAATATCTGCCCCACAATTATGTAAAATTGTTAGGGGGGAAATCTGATATATTTTGGACTATATCCTCATTTTATTGTTCTAGGGAACCTGTGACTTGTATACTGCCCTGTGTACTGGATATACACAAAGGTTCAAAATAGTCAACAACACGGACAGTGTTCTCATTCTTCAAGATGGTGGAATGGAAGGTGAAATAACATATCTATTACTACTGGTTCTCAACTGTGAACAGGATAACTATAACCTAGGGCCGGATTTCAGCATATCAATTTTTTAAAATTCTGAAAAATTTTTATGGTAAAATTGGGTTAAACTTATTCTTTAATCCTATTATATAAAGTAGTAATTGTTTTTGTCTGTCCCGAAGGATCTCACTAACCGCTGAACCGATATTGTTCTCCTTTACAGTGAAGCTTCTTAGTCGGAGAGGTCCTGGGAAGGTTTTAAACTATTTTTTGGGAGGGTGTCTTCACCCCCCTCCAAAAAAATATTTTTTTTACTCTTATGAGATTAAAATGGGATGAGGTCGACTTTTTCCCCATTCTACCTTAAGTACCCCTAGAGGCTTCTTGGGGGCGTAGTCGCTAGTGTAACTATAAAGAACAACCATATTGTACCAACATCTTTTATCAGGAATACAAAACTACATTTTCATCTGTTTTTTTATACCAAAGATTTGTTGGATTATTTTCAAACTTGATAAAATGTAAATATTGCGATCTCAAAAAGTGCATTTAACAACGCTACTCCATAATTAATAACAAATGGTATGTGAGTCTATTAAAACCACACACTTGATGTATTTTTGACACAATCAGATTATAGTCGTCACTAATATTTTTTAGTCATATTTTAAGTGCAACAATTTTGCTTTCATGGACTTTCAAGTATAGTAAATAGCTTCCCTATAATCGTAACCATAAACCAAAATTAATCTTATGACCCTTAACTGAATCACTGCACTGATAGGAGAAAGCTTAACTTTTATTGTTAACATAATCCTTGTTTAGAATATTGTCCACCAAGAAACGATTTTATGGATTGTTGTACAACTAATCATAAATGTAGGATTGCAGGAGGAGATTGTGACACTAGTAGTGACTGTGCAGGTTAGCATTTATTTCAAAGTAAGGCTTTTCTTCCATTTCAGTTGATTCGTACGTCCAGTCTGTCCACAATATAAATAGGAAGTGTCTAGATAATTTACAGAGCCAAAAGTCAGAAAGAAGTTATGTAATAATAGATATTTAATTCATATTTATTTATTTTTCATAAAAACTATTTTAATTTTAGATAATCTAACTTGTGGATCGAATAACTGTCCTCTACCATGTAATTTTTTTTATGGATTACGAAAAAAAAGTATTTAAAATTCTTAATCAAATACCAGCCATGTTCAATGTTCATATTTGTGTATATGTCAAAACAGCCTTAACAGTGAAACAAGGATGACAACATCCATAAGTAGCGAAGCATAAAACTCATGGATGGGAATACATAAAAGTAGATTTAAAGTGTATTTATTAAAATCAGGAATAGATTTATTGCAGAAAACAAACACATGTTTTGTATAATGACGACAGTCAAAGTAAATTACATAAAAGATGCTCATAACAATGGGAAAAATTATTTTGATACTGATATCCCAAAAAAGTTTTAA
>LS045169.1:10696-22901 GCA_900241095.1 Acartia tonsa
TATGAGAAGCTACCCTGTTAAGGAGAACCCGATCGGTTCAGCGGTTAGCGAGATCCTTCGGTACACACAAACAGACACACAGACAGACAAAAAGACATCCTGTTACTTTATCATAAGGATAAGTCTTTTTTATCTTTTTCAAATTTTTATATAGTCTTTATTTCTAGCTATATATCAACATGTTTATTTACCTGTGTATTACATTTCTTAAAACAAACCATCTACCTATCTATCAAGAGAAGGCTTTAAATGTTTTCTATCTACCTTAATATCTATCCATCTGATTATCAATTTATCTCTTTATCTATCTATCTAGAGAAAGCTAGAAATGATTGACCATTATATTCTGAATATATTCCTGAACTCCACCCCCCAGAATCATTATGACCTGCCCTGTACCTGGAACATCTATGTACTTATCTATTTATCTCTTTATTTATCCATCTTTATAACTCTATATCTATCTATCTAGAGAAAGCTACAAATAATAGACCAAGAAAATCTTTAAAAAATATTTCTGAACTCCACCCCCCAGAATCATTATGACCTGGCTTTTACCTGTCATTATCTATATATCTATTTATCTCTTTATCTATCTATCTAGAAAAAGCTACAAATGATAGACCAGGATATTTTGAACATATTCCTGAACTCCACCCCCAGAATCATTATGACCTGCCCTGTACCTGGAACTATCTATCTATCTATCCAACAATTTATCTCTATATCTATCTATCTAGAGAAAGCTACAAATGATAGACCAGGATATTCTAAACATATTTTTCAACTCCACCACCCAGAATCATTATGACCTGGCTTTTACCTGTCATTATCTATATATCTATTTATCTCTTTATCTATCTATCTAGAGAAAGCTACAAAAATTTGCCCCACTAATCGGTTAGTGTGGCAAAATTGTTCTCGAGAAAAATCCTCGAAAATCAATAAAATATCTACAAAAATTACCTAAATAAAATCATATAAGGGTTATTAACATAAGATTTTATTTAATTTTTGTAGATTTTTAATGCGATTTTGGAGGATTTTCGTGAAAACAATTTTGCCCCACTAACCGAATTGTGGGGCAATTTTTTTTTTAAGAATCCGCCTCAGGATATTTTGAACTCCACTCCTGCATCCTTATGACCTGCCCTGTACCTGGCATTATCTATCTATCTATTCATCTCTTTATCTATCTATCTAGAGAAAGCTACAAATAATAGTCCAGGATATTCTAAACATATTTTTAAACTCCACCCCCCAGAATCATTAAGACCTGGCTTTTACCTGTCATTATCTATATATCTATTTATCTCTTTATCTATCTATCTAGAGAAAGCTACAAATGATAGACCTTCTTAAAAAAAATTTGCCCCACTAATTGGTTAGTGGGGCAAAATTGTTCTCGAGAAAAATCCTCCAAAATCAATAAAATATCTACAAAAATTAAATAAAATCATAGAATGGTTATTAACATAAGATTTTATTTAATTTTTGTAGATTTTTAATGTGATTTTGGAGGATTTTCGTGAAAACAATTTTGCCCCACTAACCGAATAGTGGGGCAATTTTTTTTTTAAGAATCCGCCTCAGGATATTTTGAACTCCACTCCTGCATCCTTATAACCTGCCCTGTACCTGGCATTATCTATCTATATATTCATCTCTTTATCTATCTATCTAGAGAAAGCTACAAATTAACCGGTATATTCTGAACATATTTTTGAACTCCACCTTCAGAATCATTATGAACTGCCCTGTATCTGGAACTATCTATATATCTATCTAGAGAAAGCTACAAATGACAGACCAAGAAATTATAAAAAAAATATTTCTGAACTCCACCCCCCAGAATCATTATGAGAAAGCTACAAATAATAGTCCAGGATATTCTAAACATATTTTTGAACTCAACCCCCCAGAATCATTAAGACCTGGCTTTTACCTGTCATTATCTATATATCTATTCATCTCTTTATCTATCTAGAGAAAGCTACAAATGATAGACCAGGATATTTTGAACATATTTCTGAGCTCCAGCCACCAGAATCACTATGACCTATTTATCTATCTATCTATTTATCTATCTATTATAGATAAACTTTTGTTTTTCATTCTATGTGGACTATATCTATTTATCTCTTTATCTATCTATCTAGAGAAAGCTACAAATGATAGACCAGGATATTTTGAACATATTTTTAAACTCCACCCCCCAGAATCATTATGACCTGCCCTGTACCTGGAACTTCCGTGGAGGAAGTTGTCAAAAGGTATAATTACAGGTTAATTTAGTTCATAAAACATTAAAGGAAATAAATTTATTAAATTAATAAAACTTTAATTATCATTTCATAATCATTTAAATTTTTTATATGATTTTAGTTTGTAAATGGAAAAAGTGTACAGGTTTTCAGTTTTTTATTTACATAATCATAACCCGTGTTGTTTGATAATCTTCTGTTTACATTCTTTTTACAGAATTCATTCATGTTAAAAATATGAGCTTTTTGTATACTATAAATATTAACAGAAATAGAAAATCCATAGTCATATTTTCTATCATTTTCATATTATCTAAAATATCATTTAAAATTCAATTCATTAATACTGTTAGTAAAAACAGGCATAAAAAGGATTTTGATTTATTGACATGGACTAATATCACTTGAAAAAATGAGATTTTCTAAATGATAAATTCAAACTTTTGTGTGAATTTTAGAAAATTTTACTTTGAGAGTACTCTAACAAATATAATGGTTGTTTTTCACAAACAGTGTTAAATAGTCGCCATTTTGTTTTAAATTGTTAAGGGCGGGAAACTAAATTGCGAGTTGGCAGCAACAGATGGAGTTGCTTTAGTTCATGGAAATATTGGAGCTTTTCTTACGGTAATTTTTATCTAATTAATGAAATTGTAAAGGGTAGTAGTGATAAAAAGTATACAATTGGTATCTTTTGTGATTTACAAAAAGCTTTTGATTGCTGTTCTCATAGAATCTTGCTTGTTAATATCTCCTTTAATTACATTTTGAAACTTTGTTACTATTTACTGAGACCTGTTTATATTTCTATCCCTATATGACTCTAGTTGGAGGTATTCTCAGATAAGAATAAGAAATAGCTTTTAAAATTTAATTATTTTATTAAAATATGATTATTTTTAGAATGGATTTATGAAGTTGAGACAAATTTATGAAACTTATCTAAATTTCTCTATGTCCACCCAACAACCATCAGAACTGGTCACAATACTCAAATATAATATTGAAAAGGTTAGAAATATATTTTTTTGGTAGTAAAGCTACTATATAATTCCAAATGTCCGTTAGACACGAATTGGGGGAAACGTGACATTCTCGGCATCCTATCAAAGTTACACGACTGAAACTTCTTGACATTAGGACTGCTTTTCAGCAGGCTTTTGGTTATTTTATATGTTTCACACTTTTCCTTTTGAGTTTTTGGACCGAAATTTCAATTTTTAGTAGGTAAGAATATCAAAATTAAATTTCTAGGATAACATCTATGGCGTTCGGGCTTTTTAGCAGGTTTTTGACTATTTTTATAATTTTCACATATGTATAAATAAAAAAAACTTTGCCGTTATTGGGTTTAATCGTAATTTAGAATTTAACTTACATTTAGAAACTTGATCGTGGAAGGAGCCCTTGTGGTGCTGTGAAAGGTAGTTCGTTTTTCTCAGGGAGGGAGGGGAGTCCCTAAAGTTTTCTTATTCGTCGGCTCAACAACTTTGGGGACTTTCACTGAATTTTGATTGTTTTGTTTTTAAGATATTGTGTCCAAAAGTTTAAACCACTAATTGTAATCTACATAATGGATAATTTTGTGTATGAATGTACATCATTTAATCGGCCATTGTCTTATCCCTTTAGATCCCTAGTAAATTCTAGTAATTTTGTCAATATATCAAAAAGAACGAAATTTTATTCTAATTTGACCCGATTTTAGTTTATGGGACTTCAAGATTAATCTTAAGTTAGTTGTTTGACGGACCCTAGCCATAGATTAGCTGCGCTTCTAATATTAGAAAGTTGAATGTAAACACTTTTAGTTTACTCCATGGATCTAAAGGGATAAGACAATAGCCGACAGATTGATATACATTCCCATTGATACACAAAATTAGGTTACAATTAGTTGTTAAAATGTTTGGACACTCAACCTAATGAACCAACCAATTAAAATTCAATAAACTCTCAAAGTTGTTATGCCAACGAATAAGACAACATGATTATAAAATTTGGGGACTAGTATAATAAACAGCACTATGTCCTCTCGTCGCTGATTTACTCTCTCCTTATGACCCTAACAATCAAGGGTGATTTCTAATGTACATCCCAAATGACGATAAACAAAATTACCTTGAAAATATTTGAATGTTTTGAATTAAAAACTATTTGTTTTATTTTGAGTGAAGCTAATCTTCATATATTTTGTTCATGTATAGGTTTTGTTGATATGGTTTTGAAATGGCCAATAGAAGCCCTTGGTTCAAATACAGAAAATTAATTTAATTTTTATTAGTGTAATAAAATTTTTCTTTTTTAATTTATTTTTAGTAGTGATACTACTCTATGTTTTACTTTGATTGTTCGTTAGTCCATCCGCCAGTCTGTAACACAGTAGAAGAAATGGGATTTACTCAGCTGCTATTTAAGATTGATTAAACTGTTTAAGTCGAAACAAAATGGTAAGTAAATTTGTTGCAAAACTGTTTAAATACATAATACTGTTTAAGGACATACTTACATTTTCAGGAATTGATATGCTTTGCTAATAATATTGTACCTTGTATAGAAATAAGTATTCCAAAAACAAATAAATTGTATATTATATCAAAAAGTAAAATTGTAAAAAAGTAAAAAATCAGCATGTTTTAAATGGACGTACTGACTTTCTGATACGGATTATGGAGGTGCTACACTTTCTAAATCGTACCCAACTGTTATCGGAATCATCATGCAAAGTTTGACATCAATAGGACAATTCAACATGTTTAAATTAACGAAAAGGGCTAACTGTCCCGAAAATATGGACCAACTCTTATTATAGAAAATCTTCGCTTGAAATAAAAATAGAATCTATTTACTGAAGAACATATATTTATTGTTAACAAAGTTTATTAAAATAATTAACTGTCATAGAACATAAGAATTCAGACTCATAATACCATCCATATAATATTATAAATATTAGGTAAACAATATAATCTTAATTTTATCAACTAATTTGTTAACACTAAATAAAATCCAAAATTTTAGGAAAGGTTTTTTTTATCAAAAAGAAACAAATATTTTGCTTCATCTTTTCTGTCAATCGAAATCTTAGTGTTATAGTAATTTTAGTACACTAAAATGTGGGAAAAAACTCGTTTAATAAATCCTGAGAAAAGTTTGTGGAGGCAAAATAGTTATTCTTTTCATAGAATCTCCATATAATTTTTTTTCAATTTGTGCATTGCAATTTTTTAGAAACAAAATAACAGGTTTTTTTTGAAAACTTTCTAAATACTGTTGATTTAAATTCTTTAGTATTTGTGCTAACTTTTTAAGATAAATAACAAAACTACTATAAAGTCTCAAAAAGGCTTCTTTTTTATTTTTGCATAATTAGCCTCTTGAATTACTGAAATAATACATATAATTTAATACTTGCATATATCATATGTAAACACTAAGCCAGAATGAAAAAGATGTTAAAAGATAAAATTAACGCATAAAGGAAAGCACAAATTTTTTTTGAAAAATACGCAAAAAGCTACTAGTCCTCTCAACTAGACATAAAATTCCTTAGAATGATGAGAATTTTAATTTAACCAGGGGGGGAGGGATTTAATATCTAAATATTTTGCAGCCGGGGAAAAAATTAACCATGTGCAGAATATGTAATATCTTGAGCAAGATATCTATTATAAGATGCTTTCCCTTTTTAGTTATGTTTATCTTAAACTTCTTAAATATTCTAACAGTGTTCAATGTTCATAATAAGATTTAAAATCTGAGAAAAAAACTTTATTAAACATTTTTTATTGATAAATTACTATAAAGGAACAATAAAAGGGTTATCTACTTAGTAGAGAAAAAATTGCTTTTAATTCTATTTATTTTAAAATTAAGGATGACACACCGATATTAATGCAATTAAAACTTTTGCAATATTATTAAAGAATGGCTTTAAGTCTTTCACAATTGCCTCAATTTATCTTAATTAAAATAAAGAGTATACCTATTCACATTTATTGTTATTGATTAAAAACTATCACCTCCCCCTCACCCATATTTTCATTGAAAAAAAGATAATTCTTTATTAACCTAACCTGACCTAAAATAAGCAACGCAAAAGATTTTGAGGTAAAATGTATACCTAAAAGATCCAAATATCTAAAGGAAAATATAACTAAATATGTTTTTAAAAAGTCTGTCTGTCTTAATGTCTTACTAAAAAAAAAGTTATTCAATTTTAGAGACTTGCAAAAACTTCATGCATCAATGAACGGCGAGATTATTATGATATTACTACCAAGGACCTGTTTCAGAAAAAAAGATTAACTCTAATCTTAATTCATTTAGTTAAAAATAAAATCTTATTTTTTGGAACATTTTAGAAAATCAGAAAGGGATATTTTATCGGAAGAAAAACTATAATGCGTTTCTGGTAATATAGTAATATCATTGACAGCCACCATATTATGCATTATTGTCAGCTGCTATTTTAGACTTACAAAAGTGTGGGCAAAATAGTTTTCCTCGCGAAAAAATAATCCTTACTAGTAGTAAATACATTATTTTAGAAAAAAAACATGCTTCTATGAATTTCGTTTAGTTTTTGTACCTAATTAAGAATGATCAATATTTCATTTGTGAAAATATTGTAGGTACATTTCAGTCAATTTATACAATACAATATTATACCTAGGTACCTATACACTTAATATTTTATATAATAAAAATAATATTTTTTATTTAAATCTAATACCTATATATATAGAGAGAAAAATTAAATCAAGATCAAAATAAGAATCTATTCCTTTCTACACGACTTTGACGAAAAATAACAGCAAACAGCTGACTCGACTGCAGACTATAAAACTGTTTTAATAAAAAATCTAGATTGGCACAAAAAATGCGCTAAAATATTTTATGATTTTTCGCGCATTTAGTGTCCGTCTGTACTAAATGATTTTTTAAGGAATGTGGTCGAAGGCTTAGCGGACAGCAGTTTGTCTGTAAGCGCCTGTCAATTAGGACGAAAAAAAAGGAATGACTTCATATTTTGACCTCAATGCTAAAATGAGTATTTTCATCTACTTTTTAAGTTTGATAGAAATTTTCTTCTTAAATAAATTTGACTGTAGGAAATTGTATTTTTAATGTTAATTTGTACCGCCGCCGTTTTGCGCGGACAACCAGGCAGTTGCTGACTCATCTTCTGCACATTCACTTGGCGCGAGAATTTGTTCTGGAGGCAAACTTGATAAACTATTTGGCACAAGGTTGGTGGATGACAAGTTGGATGCGGTGTCAATATTGCTTCTTGACTGTAACGTCACGGACCGAATACTGAAATAAAGATTATAAATATGCAGGTATAGCCAACCAACGATAAAAATGTAAAATAATACTTGGGGGCAGATAAACGGTGGTCAATTATACTATGTGTTGACCCCCAACGATAGCGGAAAATCACGTATAGGTTTCGTGATATTTAAAATTATTGTCGTTGTTGATAAATAGGTAGAGAATAAAGAAAAAAAGCATATTATATATTATTAAAAAATGGCTACAGATATCTCATTGCAATGTAATTTTAATTAAAATTCTTGTTGTTGTTTTTATGCAATATTATTGTAGAAAAAAAGAATTTATTAAGGAACATCTCCATTCCAATGTCATTTGATTTAAGATTAAAAATTATTTTGTTGAATTTTTGTATTCTTTCTTTCTTTCTATCTATATCTACTATTTACTTCATTGTCATCTGTCTAGGACGTTTTCTTACTCGTTGGCTTTTGTGAATTTTCATTGATTTGTTTATTGAATTGAGTGTTCAAACGTTTCAACCACTAATTTTACGCTAAATAAGGGGATTGTGTATTATAATTGGGGATGTTCATCAATTTATCGGTCATTGTCTTATCCCTTTAGATCCCTGCTTACTTACCCACTGCTAGAAGATGTCACAAAAACGTTGGATGGCAAGGAAAAGCTGCTGCTAACCGCCGACACCGCCGTTGGGTTATGCTCAAGTTCCGCCAGCGAGTTGTCCGTTGGTATGTTGGCCTGCTCCATAGCCTAAATAAGGATCTTGTATTGGAAAAATTCCTCTTTATTGCAGTTTTTTTTATCTATAAGGTATTAATTGATTAAAGAAACTTTTAGAAACAATGTAATCTTAAGTCGTAAATGTTTATCTTAGTTTAACAATTTTATTTATGTCCCACTACCTTCCCTATAAATGCGCTGGGCTCTAACCCTGCGGGTCCAATTTTCTAACGCTGAGGGAAATCATTAACATTTGCCTGACCTAACCAAAAATAACCTATCAAAAGCCATATGAAAATACGACGAAACCCGCTACTACATTTTCTTTACATGATCCAAAAGCTTCAGCAGCAAATCCAGAAAAAAAATAATCAATAGATCCTGCCGTTTTAGAGATTTTTGTTTACCTGGCTAAAAATATCAGAAAAATTGTTTGCTTCTTCATCCATGACCCCAGAACTGCTACTACTGTTGTTTACAACTGAGACCAACTGCGATTGCGGCTGAAGCTGTTGCTTATTAGAAATACTAGTTACAAGTTTCCCCACCAGGGCGGCGGCAGTGCTGTTGTTGCTAACAACAACTTGCGAATTTTGAATCAGCTGATCGTTGGAGCCTAGGCTAACCTTGGGTTGCAGCCAGAAGCTTGGCGCACTTGATGTGGCAACAGAAATAGCTTTGGAGGTCAATACAGGTTTGGCATTGGTCAGTCTGTGGACAATTGGGTCCAGGTTATTTAGGGATATTGAGGTGCTGTTGTTTGAGGCAGCTGCGCTGCTAACAGCTGTTAAAGCATTGTTGCTGGTAACATTATTAGTGACATCAAGAACGTACATATTGGATGATGACGGAACGCTTGTTGTGGAAACAACAGGTGTTGCACTGGTAAGCCTAAACAAAATTTTAAAGAAATAATTAGAGAGTTATGACTGTTTATTTATACACAAGTCCCCAAAGTTTTATAATAACATTTTGTTATAATTTGGCTTCGCAACTTTTATTGAATTTTGGTTCTTTAAGATGAGCGTCCAAACGTTTTCAACCACAAATTATAATTTACATAAAGGGTAGGTAATTTTATTAGGGTATCTTTATTGGGGTTGCACATCAAGTTATCGGCCATTGTCTTAAACCTGAAAAATATTACTTTTGATTTTTTAAAGGCATATTACATATACCTAATTAAAAATCATACAGGTATTTTCAATGAATCACAAAATCCTACCTGACAGTAGAGGAGACCAGGTTGCCATTGGTGCTCAGCTGTTGTTGATGTTGTCTCACAAATGTTGGTAGGGTAACAACAGAGGTTGGTAGGGTCACTACAGAACTTACTATTGGCCGGCTACCTCCAATTCTAGCTCCACCTGATATATTGACTTTTTTAGAATAGAAAAGTTTTTCTTACATTGGAGGTTCAATCTGTCCATAAAAGATGCAACTGACCGTTATTGTTAGAATCGTCAATTTGCTAGATAATTTATGTTATTTAGCTTATCCATTATACCCAGGATTATTACCAGTAAACGGTTTGTTATTTTAAAAATTATGATTTTTATTAAAAACTATTTTGCCACCACATTTTAAAATACCTAATTTGTTACTTGATGCCTTTTACGATTAGACACAATGTAATAAGAGAAGCATATCTATGATAAAGTTTATCAATGTAATTGCGTTCGGAGCATCTTGTAGGTATCCAATCAACTTTGCATCGCTTGTTATTAAATAATCATGAAAATGAATACGAACCTGCCAATGAAACAGGAGCTCGGATAAATCCAGCGGTCGAACCGCGCACAACAATCGGCGTCGAGCCCGCTGCCGCACCTAAAGCACTTGCCGGGCCCACAGTCACAGGCTTGGATCCCTGCAGGGTTGTCACAACCTGACCCGGTTTAACAACGATGACAGATTTGCTGACAACCGCGGATGAACCGCCGCCGGGCGTCGTACGAATGTTGCGAATAACCGTCGGCAAAATGGCGTGCGTACTGGTGGCATTTGAGACAGTCCGCAACGCTCCGCTTCCAGCGCCACCCGCTGAATTTGAGGCGGCCACAAAAGTGGCGCCAACATTGGAGCCACCCGTTACGAACGCTGTGCCGCTAAAATTTTGTCCGCCGCCGCTTCCTGACATGTTGACCAGCCGCGAGTTGAGCACTCTTTGATTGGCCGCATTTTTGACGATATACACAGGTCCTCCGTATTTGTGACTTTCAGACTTTGGCACTATCTTGGCGTTTGTTATAAGTTTGATGCCGCTTTGGCTGTTTCCGCCGCTACCACCGCCAATGGCGTTAGATGTTGATACTGTGTTGGTTACCGGTAACATGATCTAAAGAATACAACGTTTCTTCATATTTAAATTAACAAAGAATTTTATGAAATAAGGATTTAAACATTAAATTAAATCTAAATAAATCATCTTTTACATTATATTGAATTAAATGTGATTGGATGATTTAGAATTAAAAATGAAATTTTAAATTTTAAATGTGCAAAAATATTTGCTTATTCAAAATTTATTTGGTCTAGATACGCAAACTAATAACTTTTCTATAGGGATTTAGCTAAAAAAGTTATAATTCATAAAGTCTATTAAGAAAACCTTCATATTTGCAAACCTATGGGGAACTTATACAAGATTCGCCCCTAGCATCTAGGTTTTATTTATTAGAAGTGGTTAAATTAGACAGCCTGAAACCATCCGAAAATGGAGAGCTCAATTGGTTCATCAAGTGGGATCTTTACGGACAAACAAATAAATCTTACCTACCTACTTTAAAAAAATAATAGGATAAAAATAGAGAGGGGCAAAAATTATAAGGGATTGTTGTTTGATTAAATATCTGATTTAGCATACTTCTTGCTTTTTAAAGATATGAAGAAAACGTGCCTGGGTAACAATTGACGAAGCAGGCTTTACAATAGAAATTGATTGAACATTGCTCGGTGCTGAGGATATCAGGTTCGACACCTGGCTTCCCTGGCTAATACATCCAGATATATTTACTATCTTCATGTTTCCTCCATCCACTTTCAGGCCGGGATTCAAGCTAGGGCCACCAGTGAAGGTATTCTCACCTTTACCATTTAGATCATTATGGGGTTGTTGGGTCAAGGTTTGGCTGGTACACGAGGATTTGTTTGATAAATTAACGGCCTGGGTTTGATGGCTGTTAATATTGTTGTAGGCGGAGTCTCCGCGCAGCTGGTGTTCTTCTGGCTCGGCTGCCTCGGTTTGGGTTGTTGACTGGTGATTTGTAATAACCTAGTACACAGAACTTTCATCAATAAGAAATTGTTGATCTGTATCCTATCATATGCGGCAAAAAGCAGGGATCTAAAGGGATTAGACAATGGCCGATAAATTGATTTTCATCCCCAATGATAATACACAAAATTACCCTTTCGGAAGATTGCAATTAGTAGTTGAAACATTTGTACACGTAACTTATTGAACACACTAAACATTAAATTTAAGTCACCAAGGTTGTCAAGGAAACGAATAAGATACCATTCTTTAAAACTTTGGGAATAGAGTAATAAACACTTAGCAGCCCAATGTACCCTCCCTCCCTGTGAAGTAAGGGTTTATTTTTGAAGAATGAGGCATAAAAAAATGGCTGACCAGTAGGAATTACTGTTTACAGGGAAGATTGATTAAATATGGTGGTTTTAGGCCATTTACTTGCTCCCTTGCAAAGCTTTATATAGTTTCACTTTTGTTTCTAAGGACAATTTCTTTTTTTTAATAAGTATAAATCGAATCATAAGGAAAAATGATAATGATTATTCTCGTATTCATTCGAATCCGGTGGATAGGAACCGGTTCTCATCTATACGAAAAAACTATGTCTAGCATTGTATTATATCCAGCTTTCTACGAATATAAAAATGTACAATCATAAGATTAA
>LS045173.1:2661-13559 GCA_900241095.1 Acartia tonsa
CCCCCCCCCCCCCCCCCCCCCCCCCCCCCCCCCCCCCCCCCCCCCCCCCCCCCCCGGGCCCCCCCCCGCCCCAAAACAATTTGCGGAGCGCTTCACGCGCCATTTTACCCCCCAAAAAATCAAAAGCTTAGACGCCCCTGGCCAACACAGACTTTGGGAACATTGTCAAACGGATTTTTAAATTTTAGCCAAAGTTATTCAAGAAATAAAATTCAATTTTGAATTAGGTCTTTGTATATTATCGTTATATTGGATATAATTGTTTTACTGTTGGTGGATTTTGTCCTCAAATATTAGAAGATTTTTTTATTTCATATTTTTCGGATCTTTGTCCTTTAAGACCGTTGTCCTACAGGGCCTTTGTCCTGTAGAACTCTCATTTTATTTGTGTGAAAGGTACAGTAAATACACCCCATCTCCCCTTCACCCAAAAAACGGTAAGTATATGTTTACAATAAAAACCTTATTTTTTCACCTTTGTCTTCATCATATACAATTTTCCAAACTGTAGGTTGATGTATTCCTTGTTTGTGATAAATTGTATTTGCAGGAAACCACCCTTGGTACTCCCTTTGCCTAAAATGTATTGTAATGAAAATTTTTAACCAGATGTGATTGTTTGCTTAAACTGTTTTTAACCTATTTTTGAAAGGTATATCAATAATATACTCTGACACCTGTAGACTCATACTGCAAAGCCAAAAATGAGAACAATTGCCTACATCGATTTTTATTAAGATTTTAAAGTTTATTTTTTACTATGGATTAAATAAATTTTACTGAATCGTGATGTTTCTTTCCTTTATGGGTAAAATACCCAGCTTTTAGAGTGTCTTGCTTCATAAATATTGTATGCTAGTATACAGTAAAGTTAGGTCTTTTGTTTTTTACTATCAAAACTAATTAAAAATTAATTCTTTACAATATATCAATGAATTAACATAAAAATGTTACATTAAAACACATAAAAGTCGGCTGCAGAGGGCTAAATCGTTAAAAACCTAAATAAATGTTTATGCAATACAACAAATTTATCTTAATCACATTTACAAATATGATATAAAATAAGATTATTCAAACTTATTTTTTAAAACATTTTTTAAAAAGTATCTATCTTTAATCTTAATTTCTTTACATTTTCATTAAATAAAAGTTATTCCATTATATTGGAAATATGTCACTTTGTAAAAACACTATATTTAAAATTTAAAGATTTCTAGCTTTGTCATTGGTTAATGCTGAATCCTTATAGTTTTTATGTTAATTCAAAGATATATCCTACATCTTTCACTTTTAATGAATAATTATAAATGTAAAATCAAAAGAGCTATTATTTTACTATCATTATCTTTTTATCATATTACGAAGAAAAATGCTTCGAATTTTACCCAAAAAGAAAAGACAGTTCACGATTCAGTAAAATTAAATTCCATAGTAAAAACTTTAGAATCCTAATAAAAATCGATGTGGACTATTAATCTCATTTTTAGCTCTGCAGTTCGATTCTACAGGTGTCAAAGTATATTTTTGATATACCTTTCAAAAATAGGTTAAAACCAGTTTAATCTACTGAAGGGGTTATTGTGTTTTATCATCATTAGGGATGAATATGGATTTACAGTCCATTGTCTTATCCCTTAAGAACCCAAATTAAAGAATCTGGCCTAGTTATTTCTAGACAAAACTTAGAATTCTTGGTCACATATCTTAAGGGATAAGACTACGGAAATACAATTGATATACATTACAATATACATCCCCAAGGATAAATAAAATAAATCCTGTACATTGAAATCTCTGGTGGAGAAGTTTGGACACTGCTGATTTGATTTGTTCCAACCAATCACGAATTAATAATAGGGATCAACTGCAGTTCACGGTAAAATATTCCAGGTAATGAATATTTCCAAAAATCTATGAATTTAAAAGGCTGCTAGCTGCCAAACGGCTGAACGTACAGATCATGTCCGCACACCGTTTTAAGCGACAGAAGAAGGCCTACAAATAATCTTGAATAGCCATAAATCAATAATGCGCAATTATCTCGCAGTGCAGAGAAATGCGCGAAGAAGACATATTTTGCGCGTTTTTCTCAGTTAAACTTTCCTTGGATCTTGGCTATTCCAGAATATTTGTAGGGCTTCTTATGCCGCTTAAATATTCGTTACCAGGAATAATTTACCTTCAACTGCAGTTGATCTAATAATAGTATCCAACGCTTTTAGGACAACAAATGAAAAAAACCCGATTTTTTAGAGTTTGGGATCAAATGTCTGCTTTTTTTTATACTCCCACCCTGATCAGAAACAGACAAAAAGACATTCTTCTATTACTTAGTCATATATGCTTTTTATTACTTCACAGAACAACTAAGTAATTTTAAAAGTCGTCTTACAACATTTATATTTTTAATGTAAAGTAATTCAGGAATAAGGTATACCCAAAAAGCGAAATAAATCTAAAATAGTATTTGGTGGTCAGATGAAAAGGTCGACAATTTTATTTAGTGTTGACCCCAAACGAAAGCTAAAAACATGCATTGGTTTCTTGATTAAAAAGTGAATTTCTCGGCTGCTAATCAATTAACAATCATGGCTGATTTTTTTTATGTAAGATTCTCTGAACAAATGAACTTACAGTATCTAATTTTCTTGGTCTGTCAGTATTGCTTAGAGGGACATTAGAGGAAATATATAGGAAAAATTTGATTTTCATGTGATGGTTCCGTTAACCAATTAGCAACTATTCTTTAACTCACTTGGTGCGTCTGTCTGTCTGTAATGCCCTAGTTGTTTTTAAAAGAACGCTGGTTTTTGTTTATTATTTTATTGCCTAATTCACATATTTTGTAAAAGTTACAGCATCTTTGTCTCATATATGTGTACCGAAGGATTACGATAACCCCTGCTGAACCAATTTCGTTCTCTTTAACAGAATAGGCCCTTGGAAATTTTCTAACCATTTTGTGGGACGGTACTACTACCCTACCACGAAAAATTGCTCCGATAAAAATAACCCCCCCCCTCCCAAAAAAAAAATACCTTTTCAAATAGAAATCAAACGTGGAGGGTCATGTATACCCCCACTCTTTTTTTATGTGCCCCTAGAGGCCTATATAGGCGTACCCGCTAGTATGACATAAGCCATGAAGTCAATGAACCAGTACATCAACAGAATGTCAACAGTTTTGACAGGAAACGTTCATACTAGAGATACTATTCTTTCTCTTTATAATAAATCTAAGACTATAGATGTATAACCAACAACTACCCTGATCCCCCTGGTAACCTTTTTTGTCTGCTAGCAAATTACTTTCTGCTCTGTTCTTGTAGCGACGTGGCTATGTTAATATTCCCGACGCTGTTGGTTGATTTTCAATTAAAATTAAAAGTCTGCACAAGGGTCCTCGGGTTAGGGACATACAGTTAATTAACCTCTTCCCCCTCTAGTGTTTAACTCAATTCATCTCTATATTTTGGTTGCTGCAAGGCTACTCTCCAACAGTTGATAGCTGTAATTTTAATTTTTAGAGGCTAAGCCCCTTCCCCCTAAGGTACTTTTTCCTAAGGGTTAGGGGGCAGTCCACCCTCCACTTTCAATTTAAGTTTAAAATGAAAAAGTAACTTAAAAGGATGGTTATTTTTCTAGGGGCAATTTATCTTGGGAGGGTGGAGATACCACCCTTTAAAGTATTTATAAACCTTCCCTGAGACTATAAGAGATTGGCGAAATCCTGAGCTAAAAATAATATAAAATGACTAACACACTGTTTGATAACAATTTATATTTCATGTAGAGAAATGAATATTTTCATCTAAGGATGATTTGAAGCATATAGTAATTTACAGTCATTAGCGACCATCTTATATAATGCTTTGATATATCAGATTAATGATAAAAATATCTAATACACTGTCAACAAATAACCTAATATATTGTGCAGAACTACGGGAATTGGTTGGTCGTCATCCGTACTACAATTTTTTACGCGGCAAAATTTATGACAACAACAATGCAGCTTGGGGCAAATTGCGCGCGCATTATTTGTCATTAATCGGCCGCCATTTTGAATTTTTGTTTTTAGGGTTAACAGAAATAATATTTAAAATTTGTTCACACTAGTTATGGCTCATTTTTCTGCAGTTTTTTTTTAATGTAAAGAAGGGAGACATCTGAATTTTATTTTTGATTGTTTTTTTACATTTTAAGAAATTGGAGAATATATAGAAAATTATAAGGTGGGGGAAAAGAATTATTTTACAAAAAAGTTACATCATAGAAAATTGTAAAATCAAAACATATGCTTTCCATAAAATTTTGGATTAATTAATTCAATTTTTTTAAAATACATGTGTACGGGGCAGCTGAAGAATGATGTAGTTGTATATGTATTATTATAATTTGACTATAACATATTAACCCTAATTGTTTGTTTACAATTCATTAAGGCACAAAGGAAAGTTATGAGCGTGGCTGCCTTAAAACAAATTATTCCATGCGAATTTTATAACATTTATGTCTTTATTTAGTTAAAGAAAATAATGATTTTTTTCAGTCCTTTTTTTTGTTTAATTGCAGCCACGCCAAAATTTGGAGGCAAATTATGGGAAGAAAACATTTACTAACAAAAAAAACTTTTTTATGCCTATCTACATTAATTGTATAACATAAAACTTTCAAATGCACATATACTTATAATTCCTTCTAGACATTCATCTTTAAAAACAGATGAATTCTGAAAAAGCATGGAAATTGGATTTAGTTTAGATTTAGTTTTATTAAGAAAGGCTTTTTAAAACTCTTTGTATGTGTGGGGTTGTTGGAGCCAGGAGCCTAGGAGGAGGGTGAGCAAAGTTAAAACATATGTGAGAAAAAATGATGCCAAGCTAAGAATAAACTCAGAAAATTTAGGGGACACCCTGTAACTTTTATTTAGCAATAGCTAATTATATCTTGTACTGATCCTTTAACATATTTTTTACATAAAATAAGACATTTTAAAAATTAATTTGAAATGAAGTTACAGGGTGGTCCTGATCAAAAAGTCAATGATAAAATGTGTTGACTAGAGAGTGCTAGAAAAAGGAATTAAAAGATTTTAGATCACAATTCTAAAAAATACATGTTTACAGGCCAATCAAAAATAGTAACAGAAATATTGATCACAATATTAATAATAAAAAAAATTGTTGTATTTGACAATTAGAAAGGCATTTTTATACTTTTATATTTATATAATGTGCAGCAGAAAAGAGTTATTTTACAATTGATTCTATACAATTAAAATAAGATAAAAATTGAAAAAGGATATTTAGAAAAAATAACAACAACATGATGACAATTTTTACAAACTGCCATTTTGGATTTTGAGGTTGTTTCAAAAAGTAATTATAATAATATTGGGCAATCAAAAAAAATGTTAATGATTAATGTTTTGGTCTTACAGTTATCACATAAAAGTTTTGGGTCTGTTTGTTGGTTGGTTGTTTAGATCATACAGTGGCGGTACAAGATTAAGAGAGAAAGAGAGAAAATATTCAGAGGTTTTGGATCATACTGTATGTACAGTTGTTATTAGCCATCATAACTATTGCCATATTATTTTTTAGTATTACAGCTTTAAATTACTCTTCTATACAATAATATGGAGTTTTCATATAACAAAGGTGTGGAGTGGAGATAAAGTACACTTGAATACAAAGTTGAAAATAAAATTCAAAATGATTATAAATTAAATGCAACTTTTAAGCACTCGGAGGAAATGGGAAAATAGGATAATTAAGCAACTATAGTACTAAAAATGCACCGCTACATTATATTGTAAGCAAACATACTGAATAAGAGATTTCGTCAGTTTAAAAACTGGTCTGGGACTAATAGTAAAAAAAATTAGCAGTTCATTTTCAGTATTTTAGCGCTTGATAATCCCAGTTTCCCATTTCTTTGAGTGCTTAAAAGTATCTTATTCTTAATAATCACTTTTATAAAATGGCAAATGTTATTAAAGCTTTTACTATTTAAAGAGAAGAAAATCCTAGGAAAATTTGCGGGTTTTTTTTCATTTAATTTTCATTAATAAAAATTGAACACAGTCAAATGCTTTGATTAAGTCTTACTGTCTTAAATTATTGATCCCTATAATATGCATCATTTGATAATACGTTACAAAAAATAAATAAAATGAATAGATATGAAAAATCTTGTTTTGATTTCAAAATGGATATTATTTACTTTAACACACTGTACAATTACTTTTCTGGAAAAATTTGCAAAAAAAATTTAAGCATTAGATAGATAACCCGATGAATATAAAAATATATATTTGGGTAATTTTATTCTCTTTTTTTTATAATCTTTGTACCTTTTTTGGTTATTAAAAAATATGGGTAAAATAAGCAACCCTTTGAAAAAAATCATAAAAATTAATTTAGATTTGATAAAAATAATGAATAAATAATTGAAAATTTCTACCTAAAATGCAAAATATCTGTACATATGTAGTTCAAACTCTACCCTGACATTTTTTCTCTTCATTTTTATAAAGGTTTTTAATATAATCTAATCTTTCTATATTTAACTAATTTAACTATGAATTTATGATTGTGCAGTTTTAAACTCTTAAAAATAATAAAGATAATCAACAAGAAATAATAATCACAGAAAATAAGTCTTTATTTATTTTTTAACAATAACTTTATACTTGATAAAAGATAATTTTTTATTATCTTTTTTCTCTACAGATCTTTATCTTGTTTTTTTTTTAAATTCTAAACAGTTTGGTATATTATATGTAATTTTTAACATCACTTTTCTGTAGATATGCATGGGGTGTGTGTCTGTGTGGGTGTGTGGCGAGTTCTGTGGTGTATGTGACGAGTGTTTTCAGTTATATTTTTCATTTTAGTTAATAGTGATTTTCTCTCTATTTCATTAATTCTATATTTTATTATTCTTTTGATAATTAAATTGTCTTTTGGTCAGATTAACAACTGATAAATCTTGATAAACTCAAAAATAACTCAGAAAACTATTTATATAATAATAATAATCAATATATTTATTAATATATAATTATTTTTTTGATAAAAGATAGATTCTTAATCGAAGAGCACATATTCTGGTTTGAGATAGAATTAGGGGGAGAAATTTTCTGATAAAAAGATTTGTAATTTTTTTTCTTTTATCAACGAATGTTTTTTTCTTTATAATATTCTGTTTATTTATATTTATATATACTATCCAGCTGTAATGGAACTATTGTGTTATCTGTACATAGCTGTATTCCGACTATATCTAGTTCCACCTGTACTGCTGTGATGACCCGGATAGCCGCCGCCGCCGCTATGATGGTTTATCGTGGCCCCCGCGCTGGCGGACCGTACCCGGCTGCCGCCAAGGCCGTCGTGGTGAGAGTGGTGGTACATGCCGTGGAAGTCGGCCAGGTCCGAGTTGATCGGGGAGAAGTCGGTGACACGGCCGCCCCCGGCTTTTCTTGAGCTTAATCATAATCTAATTAATATAACATTGTGTCAGATTAAACTAGAGGGTTCTATAGGGTAGTAGCAGAGATGGGCTTTTGAAAGCTGAATGCCGCGTTTTTTCGACATTTTTTAGACAATGATTGATTGAACGAAGACGATAGAATTTCAACAGATTATACAACTTAAGAATTCAAAATTTTAAAATTATTATTTTAGCCCTTTGTAAAGATGCATTAATTAATATGCAGCAAAAATGAATTGAAGATAATTTGTTTTTCTTCTACAAAGGCCGTATAAACAAAAGCGAAATAATTAAATAAATAGTTGTATACTCTGTTTAAGTTTCGCGAATTAAAAAAACGCGGCATTCATCTTTCAAAAACCCATCTCAGGGGATGTGATCCAGCCAATTAAATCCATTTAAAATTGCCGAAGATTTTATATTTGTTGACATACAGTTGGAGTAAAACTTGTTTTTTACATGTAACTATATGGAAGTGGGAAAAGTTTGGGAGAAATAAGGGAAGAGGGTTATGGGGAAATTTTCACAAGAATTTTTGTCTGAATCACATTCCCGAGTCACTGGGTAGTAGGAACAAGGTTTACAACTTCTTTGGACAATTGACAGGGATAAGATAATGGTCCTAACAGTATTCTTGGACTTTGGTTACTAGAACCAATGCAACTTTTCTTATTTTGGCTAATATTCAAGTCTTTGGGTAACATTGCATAATGCCTCAAATTGGTTGCTCTCTGAGTAGACACAGCTTACTGTAAATAATCCCTGAGAATTGCCAGAAAAAAATCGTTTCTTACGTGATTAAGATTTTATAAAAAGAAAATTTAATGAAAATTAAAATAAAAAAGGAAAAAACACAACTTAACATTTAATTTGCGTTTCTGTTGACAATGTGTTCAAAAGATATGATTGAAAAAGTGGTAACGAATATTTCCAAAATTGTGCATTATTGATTTATGGCTATTCCAGATTATTTGTAGGCCTTCATATGTCGCTTAACACTTAAAACGCTAGCAGTCTTTAAAATTCATAGATTTTTGGAAATATTCGTTACCAGGAATATTTTACCATAAACTGCAGTTGATCCGAAAAAGTTGTAAAATCTGTTCCAGGTTGGGGTTAAACAGGATAATGTACTTAAAGTCTGCAATTGTTATGGAGGAAAGGACAATGGAATTTTTTTTTCTATAATTGCTGAATTTACGTAATCCAAAGGAAAGGTTTTTTTAATCGGACTACAATTTTACAATAATCATATTTTTTACTTTTTAATGTAGCTGGACAAAGTGTTATAAAAAATAAGCCTTGTGGTACATAAAATTGAGGGATTATCCATCTCTTTTTAGGGGTCTGCTTTCACACTTCTCATCTCCCTAATTTTTATGACGTCACATGGCTCATTTTTGAGGCACATTGTCCAGCTACTTTTTAACAGATACAATATTTTCTTTGAAATTCATTAGATTTGCAAATTAAATTCGTTTATCCATTTTAACTTCTTTATATTTACAGGATTTAACTAGAAGCTTTTTTAGTGCATAAATATGACATCATACAATATAAATGATCAATGATAGGCCAATAAAAAGACTAAATTAACAATGGCAGACCAGTATACATTTTAATTGACCAATGTTTTGCCAGTATAACGACATTTCTTATATGCACTATGAAAAGCTTTATTTAACTACAAAAGAATGTTTACTGCTTACCTATCATAAACAGGGGCTGTGTATCTGTCCATGTTAAAACTGGTTCCAGTGCCGCCAGCTGTTGTTGTACCAAGAATGTCGTCGTCCATCAGGTGATGGCGGGAATACGGTCGGTGACTGTCAGTTGCGTAAACGCGGGAGTTTGCTGTGCCACCTTCACAAAAAAATTGTAGTAATATTTCTAATTACTAAAACTTTAAAAACACATAAACTTTCAAACAATTAGAATTGAGAAGGCTTGAATAAAGCGAAATATATTGTATATAAGTGTGTCCTTACTGTGTAGTTAGCTCTAGCCGCGCGTTTTTTGATATTTCTAATTAGATTTTTAACATAGATATGGGACTGTAAATTACAATGGTACCCAAAGTTTTATTTCTACGTTATCTTACTCATTGGCTCAAAAACTTTGGATACTTTTATTATATTTTGATTCCTAATTAATAATGTTCAAAAGTTAAACCAATAATTTTGTCAACCTATTTTTAGATTATTCCCCTGGGTCCCTCTTCTTTTTCTGTGGCAACTATTTTGTCTTCTAACCCATATCTTTAATAAGTATTAAAATGTCAATTTTTGGTCCAGACGAAGGAAACCGCCGAAAGTCTCTAACCTGTCCCGTAGCTGGATAAGTAGGTAGGGTTGTTGCGTAGTATCTCATCAACAGATCTGAGCACACCTGTCCCATCTCTGCCAGGGCTGGCGTTGGGCGAGTAACCGGCAATATTTAACCTGGAATTAATATATATTTGACGTTAGGACTAAAACCCTAATCAGTGGCGTGCGCTAGGGGGGTGCAAATTAATGTGAACACCACAATAATTTGAAATTGTTTTATTTAAAATCTCTCTAACTACTTAATTAGGAAAGTTTAAAACAGGTTTATTTTTTTTTAGATTTTAATCTTGGAATGTATTTAGGATATTTTTTGCACTCTTCCTGCACCCTCTTCGAATACATAGCCGCTAAATACTATAGGCGCAGCCACTAATAATATAAAAACGAATATCGAGAAATAAAATTGTAAGATGACGAACCTGCTACCGTCGCCGAGATTCATTTCCGCCGTCTCTCTGAGCTTGGCAAGTCTGATGAGCTCCTCGTGTAGCCGCGCATTCTCCTCAATCTGCCGCAGTTGGTTATGATGTAATATAAGTTCCCGCAAATATATTATTTGAATTTTCAGGGATCCTAAGGGATATGGCTATTGGCGTTAATTTGATATAATTCCCCAATGATGGCTATGCTTTCGAGATGATTGACCCTCCGTTCCCCAAAAAATAAGAAACTTCGGTTAGCAAGATTTTCTGTGACATTTTTGTGATATCAGTAAGGCATTTGACACCTATGTCAACAGTAGAATTTATAAATTTAGTTTAAAACAAACTCGCTAGGAGGCCACTATTTGAGAAATAATGAGTAGATCCTTAAACAGTATATTTGACCATTCCGGCCAAATTATTGGTTAGAAAGTGTACACATTTTTTTGGCAGCCCCCCTAGGGTAAAACATCTATTATTAGATCATCATTCCTGATTGCGTCGTCTTGATATCTCCATCTTGATCCGGTTCTTCTTCTCATCCTTGAAGAACTGATGCTCCCCCTCCTCGTCATCGCTGGGGAGGGGGGAGGGGTGCCAGGACCGAGGACCCATCTTCCCGCTAACAGAAGAGTGCGGTCTACAA
>LS045177.1:24879-35527 GCA_900241095.1 Acartia tonsa
GTCAGTATGATCTATCGAATGAAAAAGGTTTGAAACTGATAGAACATTTCTTTATACTAAAACATATTTTTTCTCCCGTTTTTTCCCACACTTCCAAAAAATGAAATTCAATGAAAATTAAATGGTTCCCACACTAAAAAAAAGTTCCCACGGGTCCTAAAAATGAAATTAAATGAAAAACATATGTATCATTTAAATGAAAATTAAATGGTTCCCACGCTCAAAAAATTTTCACACACATGAAATTCTTGAAAAAACCTAATTAATTGAATATTTAAACAAACTGAATATCGCCTTTTTTGCAATGGAATGTGTATTGTCAATATATTTTATATCCATAGCAAGAACTAGATGTTATAAATATACTAGGGATCTAAAGGGATAAGCAATGTTCCACAATTAATCAAAAACCAAATAATAAAAAATAATAATTCCCCTTCTTTAGATTTAAACATGGTTTACTACTAGTTTGAACCAACCAATCAAGATTTTATGATGGGGTTTCAAAATATTAATTGATAGGACGTCATGATATAACTTTGGGTACCAGTTTTATTAACAGTCCAGTGCCTTACTAACATAAACTAATTGTATTTCAAATTTAGATTTGTAATCAATTATTTAATAACTGTAAACGTATACAAGTCTTTTATGGAGATACTAGCGGCTGCACCCCCTAGAGGCCTCTAGGGGCATGTAAAATGTTTTTATCTTAATCTATGTTAAGATTAGCTGTTTACCAAAAATATCCGCTGGGCGGCGTTTTCTGTTTTTTTTTATTTTTGGCGATTTCTCTTGGGGGAGAAGTGGCACCCTCCCCCAAAATAGTTATATACACCTTCCCAGAACATACCCTGTAAAGAAGAATCATATCGGTTCAGTGGTTCTTTTGTTACAAACAAACAGAAAAACATCCTATTACTTTATTATAAGAATTAATTTTTAGATGGTAGCAAGAAAAAAGTGATGAACTACGAAGGAAAAGGAAGTTTTGGTGAGCTTGCCCTACTCTACAATATGCCTAGAGCAGCCACTGTACAGGTAAGGTAGCCCTATCCCAACGGGGTTCTTCTAACTCTCACTTGACCTAACCCAAAATAAGTATAAATATTAAGTTTATATTCAAAATTTTGTTTAAGATATGAAAGCGAAAACGAGTATGAAGAATAGTTATTTCTCACATCGTGTAATAAACAGCTTACAATTATAATATTAAAATATGAATGTACATTTTTATATTCGTAGAAAGCTGAATATATTACGATGCTAGACATAGTTTTTTCGTATGGATGAGAACCGGTTCTTATCCACCGGATTCGAATGAATACGAGAAAATACATTATTTCAATTACAATTTTTTTCTTCTTATTTTGAACTAATATGAAAATACCTAAGAAAATATAGGTTTTTATTGAGATACAGAGTATATTTAACATGTTTATTGAATTCCTATATGTTTATTGCTTACATGGCTTAGAAATAATTTATTTTTGAATTGGTTATAGAAAGGAAAGTAATCTTAACCATTAAAATCAGCCGTCTATCTTGAATATAAGACGAGAAAATAACATTCCCGACATAGCTAGGGATGGACTGACAGACAATGGTAATTATAGAGTAGTTTCGTTGCTAATAAAGTTTTTTTCGGAGGGGGGGTTGGAGATCTTGCCTAAATGATATAAAGATTACTCCCAAATAAAAAGGCTTGAACGTCCTTGGAGTAACCCTTAAACACTAGAGAAGTATAATTTTGAAGTAAATATACTATTTTGAGTATTTGTATAGTTTCTATGCAGTCAAAATAAAACAACATTTATATACTAAATAGCTGTTTAATTTACAGTAAACAGTTTCTGCAAAAATATATGTAATATGTTGTGCGCAACATTTTCCAAGCCAAGGGGATGTGAATTTTTTTTGTTGAAAATAATAAATTTGTAAGGATAGGAAGGATTCAAAAATGGATTATCAAGGAAGTAGGTTTTAAATAACAAGGATAACAGCATCCATAAAAGAGAAGCTCTGAAATAGTAGAACAAACGAACACTTGAACACTTTTAGAGTGCCAGAACTGAAAATACAGAATGACAAATGTATAAGTATAAACAAAATTTGTGGTCATACTTACATTTTTAGGACTTGATTATAGAGATGCTTCGCTTATAAACATGTACCTTGTTGTAATAGGAATCAGTAATTCAAAAAATGTAGGATTTTTGCAATAAGGGGTTTGTAATCCCTCCTTGTTTCGGAAACGCCTCTGGTATTATACTTACAAACATGTAATGTGTTCTGCTATAAACATAGAAGACACTGGAAATGTTGCACAAAATGTTCAACACGATTATAATTTACTCTTTTGGATATTTTCTTTCTTGTTTTCACATTTTTCGTTAAATTATTTTTTAAAGTAAAGCCTAAAAAATACTACTTTTAAGAAAATAAAATATTTCTTTTTTGAACCTTTTGGTTTACAACCTTTATGTACACCCCCCTCCTCTGTTTCAATCCCCAATTCAACCAACAAAAATCACATCTGCTACTAAATTGGTCATTACCTTATACTAGCTGTTCTACTGCATTAAAATATAAGTAAATTGTTTTTGTGTCAACCTAGAAGAAAAACTTTAAACATTTTCAGGCATTTATATACAAACTTTTACCAATGCATAATATATTCTATTCATGAAAATATAATTCTTTTGGCTGTAAAATATATATTTTTACAGTTAAAACAAAACAGCCTATGGCAATAACAGCCCCTAGCACCTGTCTAAACTGACCAGGCATGATTTGCTTAATTTACTTCATTAAGAGGTGTGTACTTCGGACTACCATCAACACTGATATTGTCTTCTTTATATGCATCAAAATATTTTGTACTTTTATAGATTTTATACGTGTTTTTAAATTCCATAGAAATGTATTTTGTTGCATAGATATTTGTAATGCATTTTTTCAGTGCAGCTACTCTTTATTAGGAGTAAGTCTGTATATATGATGGTCTGACTGTCCGTCAATAATAGACTGTATAATACTTATTGTCACTTTTTCAAAAATATTGTTAACTTGTGATTGTTTCGTTACATACAGAAAAATAATTATGTATTTAAATTTGTGCAAAAAAAAAGTACAAACAATTTTTAAAGTATTTGCAAAATCAGAAAACCCATTTTTTATTGCCAAAAACATATTGTATAATACATTAATTCTTATAGAAACAAAGCTTAAATTAGCAGGAAAAAAAACCCGAATATTCTTTGTATTCTGGGTTATAAAACCATACACCAGACCATTAAAACTACGACTTAATAGTAAATGCAAACACTAGTCTATAGAAAGATGATGGATTTGAATCATACGGATTACCAGCGAAAGAATTTTAAAAAATGTTTTAGCTACTTCTATGTAAGACGCGTTACATTAGTAGTGAGTAAAGGGGAATGCTTTGGCCTAAATATGGAAAGTTAAATAATTACTATGCATACGGCATATGTTAAGACTTCCCGAAAAAGTTGTCATAATCAGATGGTTTGTTTTCTATGATAGTCTAACTTAAAAGCCTCACCGACCTGAGGTATGACCGACCAGTTGACAGACCTAACAACTATTTGGTGAGAAAAAAAAAGAACCACGAAATCTGAATCAAACTACAATATTATGTTTCTTCTAACCTTTAAAGTCCCATTGTTGTAATGTTCGTTTTGTCCTTGGAGTATAAGCTTTATCTTGTAATTAATGTTAATTATAAGAATCACAGCACACACACACACACACACACACATACATACATACATACACATACACACACACATAGATTTGGCTTAATTTCTTTAATTTACCTCAGACAGAAAATGTTAAGTAAATATAGATTATTAAGATCGTTATTTTAGCCTGCCACACGGTTAACTTTATTAGAGAAAATGAAAATCCGGTGTAAGATCCAAGTAATAATAAATTCATTACTCCAATTATATTATAAATAATTTTGCCTAAACATATATGTGTGCCTATGATTCTATATTGGTGTCTTATCTGAAAATTAGCATAATTAGATCAGACTTGACGCAGGACTCTGTGACGCAGCCACAAACTGATATGTATTAGGAAAAACAATTAGTTTGTAGAAATACTAAATCTTAAATATCAAGGAATACCAAACCAAAAAAGCCAAGCGCAATTTTTTCTTAAGCTTATTGTTTTGATTTCTTTCCGATTAAAAGCCGGCTTGTTCTTAATAGACTTTGGTATTTTTTATTGTAGTTTTATGTTGTTATGGTAATTGAAAATTCCAACACATAGAAAATTAATTGATTAAAGGCAGGGACTTTCAAGTGAGAGAGAGCAAATTAAACTAAGAATTAAAACTGGTACAATGAGTTTTATTAAATCTTGATTGATTTGTTTTTGTAGCATTTTCCTAGCTTTTCAACAAATAAATTTGATCTACAGGAGAGATAATTTTGTTTATCATAACTGGGGGTGTTCATAAATATAATTGTCCATTGTCTTATCCCTCAATATCCCTGATACTTTCAAACAGATTTAATGCAATCAAAGATTTTTTCTAATGCCAAAGAATCTTTAATACAAATTATGGCGCTTTTTCACACAAAGTACATGTTGACGTTGATCCCTGACAACAATCACATTTTTTGTGTTTTTAATAATAATTATCCTGATTCCTTTATAGAGCAAGGACAAAATGGATTTTTTTTAGATTTTCCCATTTATGATCACTACTAAAGTTTAAATTCACTTGGCCGGAAAAAACATAAATAAAAAACAAAAATAATTTTTTAACCCGCAAACAAACATTTTTCTTTACTCTATCTAAGTGTTTTGTATTTTGGGACCCAGAACCAATTCTGACTAAACTTTTAACTAAACAAAATCTTGGAAAATGTGACCTGAGAAAGGATGGTTTTCCTGTAACCTTATAGAACTAGCTAATCTATAATAAGGTTATGTCTGTAAATCTGTCTGTCTAAAAGATGGGAATCCTTATCTTCAAACAAATGAACTATTCCATCTAAGATTTTTTTTTTTCAATAGCTACCTTAAATTAAAGGCCTTTGCAATTAACTTTTTTGAAAAGTTTCAAAAATGTAGGGATCTAAGGGGAAAAGACAATAAAAGATAACTTTATGTACATGCCCAATGATCACACTAAATAAATGAAAATTAGTGGTTGAAACGTTTGAACAACAATAATAAACCAACCAATCAAAACTTAGTAAAAGTCCCAAAAGTTGTTAAGCCAACGAATAAGAAAACGTTATTATAAAACTTTGGGGACTAGTGTAATAAACAGCCTGTTAAGTCTCTATTATTTTTACTACATAAACTGAAATAAAAATGTTATTAGCAAGATATTGCTGCGCTACTATGGTTACAATTATCCTTGTTATAATAAGATAAAATAGTTGTCAATATGGTATGGTAATAATAATAATTGTATAAATATAGAATAATCTGTGAGGAAAAGATTACAACATTCACGTCAATATAAAGTCTTTACAAAGATAAACAATTCATAATATCCGAGCTAATTCAATAAGGGACCCTTTAAAAACCTCTTTTATTAAACATTAAAAAAGAAGTCTTATACCCAACTTAAATAATTTTAGATAAACTGTATTTAAAGCAGAGAAAGAGGGGACAATGGGTATGTTTATTATTCTGGACCCTATAGTTTTATAATAACGTTTTCTTATTCATTGGCTTAAAAACTTTGGGGGCTTTAGTGAATTGTGATCGGTTGGTTTATTAAGTTAAGTGTTTAAACGTTTCAACAGCTAATTTTAATTTACAGAAGGGGTTATTTTATGTATCATCATTGGGGATGTACATCAACTTAACGGTCATTGTCTCATCCCTTTAGATCCCTGTATATAAAGTCAAAAAGCTCCCATTAGTTTCAGAGGAGGTCATAAGTTAGGTCTAAATCTGATCTAATTAGTTAAAACTTAAAGATAAAAGTCGTTTAATTCAAGGGGTGGATGCTTCATTAGAGAAGAATTCAAGTTTTATTGTGAAGGTCATATTATTCAATAACGCTTAGGATCCCTCATACTGTCTGTCTGTCTATCTTCCTGTATGTCTGTCTAATGCATTGCATGTAACGCTTGCAAAAAATGTTTTATTTTGTTAGGTATGAATGTGATATTTAGATTTTCCTATCTATTTACTTTTCATTGCAAAATCGCGTTTCATGAATGTTTTAAGGTTTTGTTTATAACAGAGTCAGATTCTAAACAAATAATGTACCAAAAAAATGTAAAAATCAACAAACGTAATGGGCAAACAATGTTGGCTGGATTAGATTTTCTGAAAATTGTTTCATCAAATAAATTTCTTTTTTCCATCTTCGAAAATCTCTTTTTGTTTATCTTAATATCGGATTTATTCAATGTTTGGATTGAGAAAAATAAAAGAAATTCTATTCATTTTTATATAGAAAGTTCATAAAATACAATTAGTAAGAGAAATGATGTCCAAAGTCGCAAATGAATATTGAGATATTGAGCAGCCGCACTTCAGTCACCTGGGTAAATCAACCTTTTACAGTTTTAAAATCAGCTCGAAATCTAAACATGACCCATTTACGGCAATCCTTCTTTTCAAACAAATTGTAAAAGCTTCCAAACAAGTTTGAATTTGAGGCTTAGTCGCAGCTGACGCGCTGCTGCCGAGCCCTGATATTAACCAATCTGTTTTAATTAAGTATTTTATTAGAGGCCATATATACTAAATAGCCAGAGTTCTAATAATTAAACATTGATTTATTGAAATTTATATTGCATGTATTGCAACCTATTACATTGATATTGTCTTGTATTTTAACTACAAGGTACATATCCAATGATATATGTATTACATAAGTATATTCATTTACACATTAAATTTAAGAGCGTGTTTTTAACGTTAATTTTAGCAATGAAAATTATTTTATGTATTTTATTTGAAAAATATTTCAAGTACATTTCATTAGTCTGTTAATTGTTTGTACTTTAAAGTTGTTAAAGGGGGCCATAAAAAGATTAAAACTTTTTCAGAAGCGAATCTATAATAAGTATAGGTGCGTCAATCCACAATGGTTAGTTCTTTTCGTTAATTTAAACATGTAAGAACTGTCCAATTGATTTCAAACTTTCCATGATGATTCATATAACAGTTAGGTACAATTAAGAAAGCGTAACAACTGTAAAATCGTTACTAGAAAGTCTGTACGCCAATAAACATGATGATTTTTAACCTTTTTTTACATATTCATTTGATTTTTGTTATTATAAGCGAAGCATCTCTATAATTAAATCATAAAAATGAAAGTAGGTCCTTATACAGTATCCTGTATCTACGCAATTTTGCAACAAATTTATGTTTGTGCTTCCTCTTGATTTTAGAGCTTTGCTTTTATGGATATTGTCATCCTTGTTTTACACATATTTTTCTTTACAAATGGCTAAAAGTGTCTTATTACGAGAATGACAATTCCTGCTAAAAATCTACTATTGTTACTTATCATATTGTTCTTCGCTTCTGATTGTAAATATTGTTTTTTTTTCAGGCCGAAACCGCCGGAGCATTGTGGGCCATGGACAGACAAACCTTTAGAAAAATTGTGTTGAGAAATGCTTATCAAAAAAGAAAATTATACGAGGCTTTTCTTAAGAATGTGCCTTTGTTGTCACATTTAGGTAAGCATGACAACTTTTTTTTGTTGTTGATAAAATTTTAATTGCTTGAAATATGCTGACTGTGGAACTATTTAAATTACAGGGTAAAATAGAAATTATTTTGGCATTCATCAGGATTTTGGTTATTTCTGGTAATACTCTTTTTAAGCTTATTAATTTTTTTCTGACATAATAGTATAAACAAATAATGCTATTATAAAAAATAACTTCAGAGAAAACACTTATGTACATGAAAAAATGGATGTATAATTACTTGGATCTTACACCAGTTTTTCATGTACTATTATGAAATGAAATCTTTAGTGGGATAAGATAACAATCCCCCCATACCCTACCTTTACCCCATCCTCTTTCATCCTATTGAATAAACGTCCCGACCAATAAATGCGGGGGGAAATCGCAACCTAAATTTACGACAATTTTTCTTCTTTTATATCGTCTACGTATATTCTACATCCATTCCTCAAACATAAAAGACAAAAGATACACATTTCAAGTTTTTGTTGTTGTTGACTAATTAGGTTTTGGTCCTCAATTGCTTTATAATTGGCTTAATTGTCTACAAACATTAGCTGAAATTGTATTGCCGGGGAGGTGTCGAATTCGAGTCTGACCAACACCGACTTTAAAAATGATACTGATGATATGTGACTTATCCAGAGAGATAGAGGAAACAATAGATTATACTAGTCCCCAAAGTTTTATAATAACGATTTCTTATTCGTTGGCTTGACAATTTTGGGTACTTTGGTGAATTTTGATTGGTTGTTTCATTGAGTTGAGTGTTTAGACGTATCAAGCACTAATTTTAATCTAAAGAAGGGGTAATTTTGTGTATTATCATTGGGTTTATAATTCAATTTATCGGCCATTGTCTTATCCCTTTAGATCTCTGTGACTTACCCCATATTTTCAATTTTGTTTCAAAATAAGATTAAAAACGGCGTAAAAACGAACATCGTATTACTTTTTGTTACAAAAAAATGTCAAGATTGTATGTATGTGAAAGAATGTAAAAGTAAATACACCTTCTGCTGAGTTAGCTGCTACACATATTCTTCAGTGTTCTATAAATTCCGCAAAATGTACCACATCATTAAATTGACAGAACAACAAACATTTAGCTACCGCTTCATTTTGCTTCACTCTCAGAAGAAGTATTTCGTCTAATTTAATATTTGTTCTTATTTGTAGTGATATTACTAATTTTCTTTGTTTATCCGTACATCAGTCTGTCCGTCAGTCTGTAACGCCATGTGTGAAATAACTATAAATATGTTAATACATAAGGTTTCGTGATTTTCTTCTTTCTGTATATTTTTTGACATCTGAAAATTTGCTTTATAATTTTGTCGGTTTGTCCATCCTTTTTTTGTGCTTCACTACTTGTGGATATTTCTATCCTTGTTTCTATATACGAATATGATACACGATATTTGCTATTGTTATGGAGAACACACATAATCTAATGAAACCTTTACAATAATAACAATTGAACACAGTGTACCACATATGATTATTTTTTTTATTACATATTTACTTGATTTAAACAGAGCTTCGGTTCCCTTATCCTCATTTGTGTGTCTTCATTGATGATTTTTAAACATCTTGCATTAATGTAAAAAAACTGAAACCAGTCAAATAGCCCTTTAATCGAATGTTCTTAACCTAGCAAAATTGTTTGTTTGAACTTTTTAAGCATTAGCTTTGTATTTTATAGCAGTTATATATTATATATTCCTTTTTTTACATTAAATGTTGCCAAAACTCTTTGCCAATGTTCTTAAGGGACAAGACAATAGAACATTAATTAATTTATACCCCCATTTATAATATTAATATTTACTACTTAATATTTTATAAAAGTCCCCAAAGTTTTTAAAGCAAACGAAATAGAGAACTTTTTAAAAAATCTTTTGAGACCAGTATAATTTTCAGTCCATTGCCCCCTTTCTCCCAAGTCTTCTCTCAAATATTCTAGCTTTTTGTGAGTCTCCCCTCAAATGCTTTTACTCTGTAAAACTTTCTATACAATTCAGTAATACAGGAATTGCTGAATTTCTTTTAACTTTCCTAGCTGTGTAACTTATTTCTTGTCTCTCCTATTTTTTTCTTACCTGCTAAGAATCCCAGGACATTCCAGTCAAATTTGAAACAAAATTTTTTTAAATCTTATATCCTATTATGTAATGTTGTAAGCTTTTTTTGTCTGTAGCGATGGATCTCGCTAACCGCTGCACCGATGTGGTTTTCCTTATTACTATTTTAGGGGAGGGTACCACCGCCCTCCCAAGAGAATTCGTTCTAGAAAAAAGTAACCCACCCAATTTTTTTTCTTTTTAAAATACAATTGAAATTTTAAGGCTGCGACTTTCACCCCAGCCTCAAGGGTGAAATTTAAAGGCTGAGACTTTCACCCCAGCCTCAAGGGTCTCTAGTTTTAAATAAACAACAATAAAAGATTTTTTCATTAAAACTGAAGTTTGGTTTGAAATGAAATATTTACGTTTTACCCCATTCCTTTATTCTTGAATATATGTAAGAGAAAAATGGTAAAATACTGGAAAATGTAAATCTTATGTCTTGAGAAAAGTCTGAAAGTATGGAAAATATTTTACCCAGAATATATACAACATACAGTTATTTTATATCAAAATATAATAATATTTTTTTTGAGAAAGGAATTTTTTTTCTCCTCTTTATAGAGTAACTAGCGGCTTCGCCCCTAGCCTCTAGGGACTTTGCCCTAAGAGTTAATTAAGAAAAATGTAGTACATGTGGTGGATCTTCATCATCTGCATAATGTAAAAAAAAAATTTAGAATCTTCATCTTCATCATTTGCATCTTAAAAAAAAAATATTAAAAAAAATAGGGGCGAATTTTTTTTTTTTTTGGGGGGGGGGGTTTGCCCCCCCCCCCAACAAAAAGGCCAAAAACCCCCCCTGGC
>LS045181.1:0-10403 GCA_900241095.1 Acartia tonsa
AACTAGTTTTAATCTTATAAGTGTACATTCTATATCCGCGGAAAGCCGTTTATAATACGATGCGAGAAATAACTATTAACTATTAATGAAAGAGAGAACATTAAAGTATTACACAGTATAAATAAAAAGTGATTATAGACGTAAAACCAAACTATCTCTATTGGTATAACATTTGTTTTTCAAGGGTCCAGAATCAAAATTAAAATCATATTGTTATGGTATAATTTTTTCTAGATCTTTTTTATTGTAGATATTGCCGGAACACTGTAAATGAAATATGCAGTTATTAAAGCGAAATCAATTCAGATATTTTTTCCTTCTCACTTTCATCTACCCATCCCTCCCCTCCCGTAACTCCTCTCGCTATGCCCAAAATTACAAATACAATATACCCTCCGCGCATAGGTACGAATTAAAACCAGCCAAAAATAAAACTTAGCATAATAATTACCGAATAGTTTCATTAGTGAAGCTTGTCTATTTTTTTGGGGGATACAAACGTGATTTTCTTGGCTCCCTCCTGTTAAAGATGGACGACTGAAACTTCTTGATTTCAATACAAGGTGCATAGCTACTAAACAACTGTTGTGTTTATAAGTCAGTTCAACCTGACCATATTCACTATCGTTTTTTAATGCTTCTACGCAGTCTCTCGAACTGATAAGATCCTCTTTCTTGGGTGTAGTTGTTTAAAAAAAATTTTCAGTGTAAGATATTGTTAGCTATAAAATTACTGTATTCCAAAAACATATTCTTTTACAAAAATCAAAATACATTTTGTAATATATATATTTTTTGTAATATTTTAATAATTATTTGACAAAACTACAAATTTTTGTTTATATTTTAATTTAAAAACATGTATTATGACTAGAAGTGTTATAAATCAGTTTGTTTTCTAATTTATATTTTGACTTACTTTTGTGAACACCACTGCGTAGTACAAAAATGATCAAACGAGGATTTGAGAATAAAAAATCCACACAACTCAGTTTACGCTCGGATCTCGCAGCGTAAAGACGTCAAAAATCAGCGCTGAAAAGTTAAAGACGGTCATATCATGATAAAGTTAAAAGACCTAATATATTGATTCCTATAAGTATTATTTCTAAATATAATAAAAATGGTATAAAACCTGTAGAATTTAAGGTGGGAAATTCAATATTAAAATCATATGTTTTGAGTAAAACTCATTAAAAAAACACCTGCTATAATATAGAAGCCAAAAATAGTGAAGATTTAAATTTTACTGTTGTAAGGAACGATGGTTGTTATAAGAGGAACGTTTTAACGTTTTAAGTGTAGATCGAGGATTAATTGATCGATTTGTAATACTTTGATATTAATAATAATATTTAGCTACTAACCCATGCTTTAAGCGACTTTTTAAAAAGAAATATTAGCGTAAAATTAAAGGCATAAAAATTAAAAATAAAAATTTGGAGGGTGGTGGTACCATCCTCAAAATAGTTATAAACCTTCCTGGGACCTATGAGAAGCTAACCTGTTGAGGAGAACCCGATCGGATCAGCGGTTAGCGAGATCCTTCGGTACAAACAAACAGATAGACAGATAGACATCGTTCTACTTTGTATTATAGATTATAAGATACGCCCCTAGAAGCTTCTAAAGTCACTGGAGGAAAGGGTAGGGAGTTAACTTTTCTAGACTTATAAGAAGCTTTACTGTAAAGGAGAACATAATCGATTATTGAGATCTTAGGACACACAGACAGGCATAAACCCTCTGTTATTTTAATGTCAAAGACACAGCATAAATCTAAAATCATTTAATCCCCAAATTCACATTCTATAATCTTTGATTTCTCTTTTTATTCTGCTTTGACTTCTGTATAAACAAGGATGACCACATCCATAAAAGCGAAGCTCTGATGAAACGGTATCACAGACGAACATCAATTCTTGTAGAACATCAAAACTGAATATACAAAAAATCAATATATAGGTTTTAAGAACTTCTTAAATACAGAATTCAGTTTAAGGACATTTTTAGGACTTGATTATAGAGATGCTTCGCTCAAAGTATTGAACCTTATTGTAATATGAAGCAGTAATCCAAAAATCAGATCAATCGGATGATTTTATCACATAAAAAATTTTTGTTAAAAAAGTAAAAAAAACAAAAACATGTTTAATATGGACGTACGGACATTCTGGTAACGATTATAGAGTTGCTACGCTTTCTAAATTGTACCTAACTACTACGAGAATCATCATGCAAAGTTTTAAATCGATTAGACAATTCTAACATGCCTAAATTAACGAAAAAAGCTATCCGTTACGGACGGACGGACTGACGGACTGACCGACCCTAATTATAGAAAAGCCTCGCTTTTAATACACCTTTAGGCAGGCAGAGCCACTTATTATTTAGATTTCCCTACAATTATGTTGAACCAAGGACAACTATGTTAATAATTAGCATAGCAGAAATAAGATTACTTTAGTTTTAATAACAGAAGTTAATAATTCATATTTAAGGGGAGATGATAAGCGCATTTATTTAAAAGTAACAGGATGTTTGTTTGTCAGTCTCTCTGCCTGTCTGTTAGCTGTATGTCTATACCTAAAGATCTCGCTAACCGCTGGACCCATTTGGTTCTCATTTACAAGTTTTTTATTGGTCAAGGAAAGGTTCATCATTATTTTGGGGAATAGTATCTCCATCCTCTCAAGAGAAATCACTAATTGAAAAAAAATCCCTCCCCTCAAAAAAATGTTTACGTTGAAAAATGGAAAGTTAAGTGTAGACTCACCCTTCACTGTTCCCAAGAGGCCTCTACTGGCATATCCGCTAGTATTATATTAAATAACCAGCGGCTACGACCCCTAGAAGCCTCTAGGGGCACTTAAATTGGGAGGCAGAAAAGTCGACCCCCCCCCCGTATTCAATTTAAAAAAATTTCATTTTCCCCAAAAATAGTTCAAAACCTTCCATGGACCTATAATAAGTTTCACTGTTAGGGAGAACCGCTTAGGTTCAGCGGTTGGCGAGATCCTTCGACACAGACAAAAAAAAAGCTTACTACTTTTTGAAATAGGATAGTAAAAAAATAATACTGGTTTTTTCTAGGAATGACCAACAATAAAACAAACCTTAGTTATAGAGTAGCTGGGGATCTAAAAAGAAAGCTAAAGCTAAATTTATCATCAACATAACTTTAAATTCTTGTTTAAGAATTGCTGCTGAGAAATTAATGAAAAGTTATTTCAGCTAATGATTAATAATTTTTCATTTGATAAGCTTAATACATAATAGGTATAACAAGGATGACTTCATCCATAAAAGCGAAGCTATGAAACGGTAGGACAAACGAACATTAACACTTGTAGAGTGTAAGAACTGAATAATCACAATACAAATTTATAAAAGTTGAAGATTATAAGTAATTTTTTTGAAAAACTGATTAAATACTTACAGGATATTGATAATTTGTAAACATAGAGTTCATCCTTATATAAAAGTAACAGGATTTTTATCTGTGTGTGTGTGTGTAGCGAAGGATCTCGCTAACCGCTGAACCGATATGGATCTCCTTTATAGTGAAGCTTTCATAGTTCCAGGGACAGTTTATAACTAACACAGGGAGGTTACTGCCACCCAACAAAGAGGGAAATCGCCCCTACAAAAATATAACCCACCACCCCCATTAAAAAAAAACTTTTTTGGAACTTAAATTGTAAGTTGAGGCTCGACCCCTCTTCCCCCCGCCCCTTAATTAGATAGCCCCAATCTATTTCTTGCCTTCTTCTTAAAACGGCAAACTAAATTTCTTGGCTTTCGTAATATTTCAACGTTGAAGTAATTTTGGTATTAGCGAGTAAAATGTTGTAATTTATCACTTTAAAAATTTGGAGCTCTCTGATTACATAACACATTGCAAATTTTGAATGCAAAATTTTTCTTGTTTATGCAGTTTAGCAAGTAAAGTTGCAAAAATCTAGGTAGATTGTGTTTCGTTATTCTATTTTAACTTTAAATCAAAGCAAATAATTAAATTATAAATCTTCTCAAGGCTAGAAAAAAGTTCCAAGTAATAATATGATGTGAATATTTATTTATGGAGAAAAAATATTGAGATAGAGAAGGAGTAAATTTTATTATAGGGTATTTATAGCCTTGAAAAAGTGAGTAGAAGATCTGTAATAGGGGTGAAGCAGTTCAACCCTATTTGGTTAGTCCGGCAAAAGAGCCCCTAGCCTTAATGATTCTATCAATGAAATACTCCAAGTAGTTTACAGTTTGAAGATTTATTTAGAACTGATTCTACATACTAACAAATTAATGGCTTTATATACAACAGATTATAGATATTGAGTTAGGTAGTAAATGGGTGTGGAGAGAATGGGGAACTGCAGGCCAGGTGAAAGGCAGAAGGGCAGGCCCCTGTGGGGGTAAGGCTGGCGTCCCCCAGAAAAGGGTAGGTTATCTGGAACATGAGGGGGGGGGGAGGGGCAACCCCTTCCTCCGTCGGCGGCTGGTAGAGTTGACCGCATTATCTGGCGGTCAACAAAAGAAAAAGGGTTGGCTGAGGAATGTGATGGTTAGGGATTAAACACCTGCGTGTTTTATCGGGAGTCCCGGAGCGTAGCATGCTCTGGTAAGTGACAGTCTGTCCGACTACCACACTAGCATTTAAATTTTACGAAGTTTACATAAACCTTCCTATAATAAAATATAGTTAGGATTTAAAACATGGAACCTTAATTCCAATTAGTCTACAATTCCTATTTTATAAAGGGTTTACAAACACCTCTACCCCTCTATCAGAACGCACACACTTGTTTAAAATTTTGCTACTTTTATCTATTAAAAGCGAAGCTTTTCCATAATTATGGTCTGTCAGTACGTCTGTAATCAGTTGCTCTTATAGTTAATTAAGGCATGTGTGAGACGCTTTCAAAATTGACACGATGATTCCTGTAATATAGTTAGTTACAATTTAGAAAGCGCATCAACTCCATAATCGTTAACAGAAAGTCCGTACATCTATTTTAAACTTACTTTTTTGTCAACAACTTTTGTATGATATAATTATCCTTTTCCATTCATTTTTGGAATAATGATTCATTGGACAATAAGGTACACTTTTTAAGTAAAGTAATAAAAATGTAAATATGTCCTGAAACTTTATCATTTATTCAAGCAATTTTGCTTTAAATTTACTTACAAATTTAGTAAAGACGCATGACTTTATATTCTGCTTATTAAGTTCTCACACTCTAAAAGTGTTAATGTTCTTTTGTCCTAAAGTCTGGATTTGAAGCTACGCTTTTATGAATGTTGTCATCCTTGTTAATATATATAACTATAAGCTATATGCTACTTTAAGCTTTAGGGGCTTCTAAGGGCAAAACTAATTGATAATCCTGTAAGGTAATTAATTGTATTATATTAGGTGGGAAGGGGTCATTTAACTGTTAATTACACAGGTAACCAAAGATTTATATCTACGTTATATTATTCGTCGACTCAAAACTTTGGGTACTTTTTATAGAATTTTGATTTGTTGATTCAAAACTGATTTTTCAATAATTAATAATTTTGCCCTTCTGAAGGGATAAGTTTATCATCATTAGGAATGTATATAAATTTATCGTCCAATGTCTTATCCCTTAAGATTCCTGATATTACATAAATGTGTAATGTTTATCATTCTCCTATCTAAAAAGGTATACCATCACTGGCGCATATTGCCCTATCCGCAATCTATTTTATTTTCGCGTTAACTCTCAAAAGCCAATAGAATAGGAGATGCATGGTGGGGGAGTTGAACCATGAAAGTGTAAAAAAAGTAGAAGGTACAGATGTCTTAGATGATTCTAACAAGATGGGAGGGGACAATGTTTTTTTTTGCACTATACCCCAAAGCTTTATATTAACGTTTTCTAATTCATTGGATTGAAAACTTTGGGGACTTCTATTGAATTTGATTGGTTGGTTCAATAAGTTGAGTGTAAATACGTTTAAACTACATAAAGTAATCTACAGAAGGGTTAATTTTGAATATCATCATTAGGGATGTACATCAATTTATCGGTCATTATCTTACCCCTTTAGATTCCTGATTTTATGATAACCTTGGCGTAATTGATGGCTAGTCATTTTAAACTTGTTCTAAAACCAACCCCTTAACAACAATATTAGGTTACACATATGAGTTCGAAATAATCTCTTATAAAAATACTACCACATATGCTCCAACCAAGCAATCTGAAAGTATATGATATGTGGCCTTTTCAATTTAAAGTTGGCCTTTTACACATTTATTTTGCCCCCATAGCAGCAGCCATTTCTGAAAATTAACTATCCTCTTGTCGCAAACGCCAAACTGTATGAAAGTTTATTTCAAATATGACTAATGCAATAGAATTTTTTTATAAGCCTTATCCCCATCACTGATTGTAAAGTCATAGGGTTTATTGAGGCCCGATTCTGGTTTTTATATAATACGCAATATGCGTAGATTTACTATAAAACTTTCCATGCAGTTTATGAGTTGCTCCCTGTAAAGATATTTTTTAAAATGCGGAAATACTATTGCTTCAAGCTTTTCTGTCAATTAAATTTTCCTTTGATTATCAAATAATAATTATCATTATTATTTTTATTGGAGTGTTTTCTTCCGATTTAAATAAAAGTATGTAGTATCCTTAATTTCGCAGATATTATATCGGCTAAAAAGTTTGATGCCATCATTAGTTAAAAGCAGCTGCGGCAATAAAACTAAAGCGGTTAACTCAAAGATGCGCGGCTAGGTACTGCTGCGACGCCCTGACAATTATTTTAGTCAAATATTACATGAGATGTTAAAGTTTACATACTTCGGCGTTATCTTAAATAAACAAATATAAGGATTAAAAAGACAAAATATTAATAAAATAAAATTGTTTTGTAATGTTGTCAAAGCAAATAATGTCGAATTAATCTATCAAGATACATGAAAAGACGATAACGTCTAGGCAAATATTATCCTATCATATAAAGCTTTATGTAGCCTGATGTGGTTCTAGGCTATTTCATTTCTTATTAAAGTCTCTTAATGGTTTTAGGCTTTAACTCTGCCCCCTGTCTCGTGGGAGGGATGGGGACCGGACATTGGGCAAAGTTAAGATGTATAAACAGAATCCTTTTGTTTTGTTCACAAACATGTAATTAGATTTATCATTACTTGTGTCTTACTCAAGAAACTTGTAGCTGGCTAAAATAACAAAGTAATTTAAAATTACTTGAGTAAAACTAAATATACAATATACATTCTTCACGGACATAGAGTAACAACACTGACATAGTGATGCTTCGCCACAAGCCTCGAAGGTCAGCACAGACTAAAAACATGTAAGAAAAATGAACACTAAAATAATTATTAAAATGCAGTTTTATTGGCTACTATATCTTCAATAGTTCAATATTTTTATAATAATTACATTTTTACTGGTTCAATATGTGGTCACATCAGTTAGTGAAAATATCTCTCAATAACAAATAAATAATAACATAGATTTTAGATTAGATAAGACATACAAAGGAAGGTATCTTGTCTGCGAATTATGGCAGATCAGCTGACAACAATCTTATTTCAGACATCATAATCATATTTAAGCCAACAAAGAAAACGACAAAAAGCAAAGACCCGAAAATATGCATTTTTGGTGTTATTTTAGTAGCCATTTTTCGATGCACATTCCGGGCGCAGCTTTAGAAAACGTGCGCAAAAAAAATCGACTTTTATTTGATGCGCAAAAATGGGCTGTATTAAAGTCAGTCGTTTGGCCGTTAAAAAAACGCAAATAGCAGAAAAAATACCTGCCTTACTATTTCCAATCTAATTATTTTCATAATACATAACATTATTTTAACATTTAATTTTCACAAAACTTAAAATTTGAGAGTATTATTTTTCAGCTGCAGGGCCGTAGTTAAGTAGTATAAATATTATTGACAATTTTAATCATAATACTTAAGCATGTCCCAACTTATTTGACTATCAATAATTTTACAATAATTTGAAATTCAACCTCCTTAACACCATTTTTGAATCATAACAATTGGATTTAAAAACAATAAATTAAAAAGGCCTTTTTGATGACATTATATTATATTTTTTAGAGACTTTTTTTTGCTTAAAATAACATGCATATTATTTTACTTTTGGCAGTAAGATTAACTAAAAAAAAACTATTTTTGGTTGACAATGCTAAATTTTAAAAACCTAATTTTTACTGTTGGAACAAAATACAAATACAATACGCATATGAGCAGTTACATAACATCAAACTTATTAAAGCCTTAACAACTAAGACTTTTAGGCATTTTTATATCAACAATCAATATTACATTTGTTTAGACTTTATTAAATTTAACAACTAGTAAAATCAAAATAGGGAAATGGTTTCATATTAAAACTACAAATAATCAGGGCTTATGGATAAGTTTAGTTTTACTTTGAATTGACCAAAGCATATTCCACCTGTCCCCGACACCAAAAATTGTATAATGTTAACTAGTATCACTTGATATGATATTCAAATAAAACATAGAGAAACAACTACTTTATACTTGGAATTTTAAAATGATAACTTTTTAAACAAGCCACAATTTACTTTAATTTATTTTTAAAATCTTATTATTTTCTTTGCAAAAGAATCGTAAAGCTTACAACATTGTTTTATGCAATAGTTAAAAAGTCTAGGAAAAGTACTAATAGCACTTTTTATTTGAAAATATAAAGTCAATCTTATAAGTTTATAGTCCCGCATTGCACATTTATAATTAGTAATTACAGTTACAAAGACTATTTCTTTAGAGTACAAAAAGCACAGTTTTGGAAATTAATCTTAGTAACCGTATTTTCTAGTATTGATTTGTCTAGTTATCTAATGAAATTTATTTTTCAGTGCTATATCAATTCTTGGCATTTTTTTTAATTCTTACAAATGTCTAGGAAGCAACTATAAAAATAGCTAGGAAAACTTATTTTTTTTAGGTTTAATATTTTATGCGACTCATAACTTTTTCCAAGGGTACAAAATTTTTAAGAAATATCACAACAGCTTAAATCGTAGCAGACAATTACAGTAAGCTCTGGTTAAAACGACATAAAACCAGTAAACAAGGATAAATATAAAATTATTAATTTGCTAGATATACTTATATATTGGAATAAAAATTAAAAATAATCACAGAATAAACTAGGTAGTAAATGTTATTGGGTGCATAATAAATAAAAAAGGAAAATCTTTAAAAATAAATAAGGAAAATCCACGAATTAAAATTATGGGAAATGTGAGGGATAGTGCACCCGTAACAAATAATAAATTGCTTTTATGTAATGCTATCGATGACAGGAATATGAAAACCGAAAATATCAAAATTATAGCACAAAAAAAAACATTTGCTTCAATATGTAGGTATATTTTCAATTTGTGAAACATTGTTTATTATCTTGAGATTGTATATCCCTGTCACTGGATAATGGATAACTATTGTTGATTAAGGCTTGCAGCTTCTGCTTTGCTTAATGCAATAGCGTAGGCTAAATCTTGCTCTTCCTAAATATAAAATAATAAGAGAGGGGTAGGTTTCTGGTAAAATTTGTAAAGGTTATGTGCTAAAAGTTAAAAACAGTAATAGAACGATAAAAATTTGTTAACTTTTTTTAAAAAAAATTTGTCTATAGTTCTTTTCAATAAGAAATACACATATTTAGTGAATATTATCGTTCTACTATTATTTTTAATGCTTAAAACACACACCTTTACGGATTTTACCAGAAACCTACCCCTCTCTTTTAGAACAGGGTTAATTACAGGGAGGATTTTTAAAAGCGAACCTTTTATTTAGATAGGCCTGTAAGTCTGTAACATATAGCTCTTATCCTTAATTTATGAATGTAAGATTTCAAATTTTGTATAATTTAGTGTTTCGCTTTTCTTGGTGTTGTCATCATTGTTGAACCTTAATTTTTTTGTGAAGGATAAGAATAATTATGATTATGATTGATATAAAATGTGATAGTTTTTTTTGCATGTTAGTATACATATTAAAAGTTCAATTTTAGTTGAAACTCAATTCTATTTAAAAGAATATATTTTTGACAGCAAAAAAATGAAAGGATAAAAACTCCGTTTTAAGTTTAAACGTTTTTCAATTTAAAGGGGTAGTTTCACGAAATACATTTAAACTTAATTTAGTGAACCACATATTTTTTCCTGGTTAATTGGTTAAACTACATTTATATGGCATATATTTGAAAGAATTTCAATTTTCTACCACGTAGTTTTTAAAATATCAAGACTTAAAAATCGTCTTTTTAAATTGCATATATCACAAAAAGACGATTTTCAAGTCTTGATATTTTCAAAACTACGTGGTAGAAAATT
>LS045183.1:5559-22540 GCA_900241095.1 Acartia tonsa
CCGAATCGGTATTACTTTTCAGTGAAGCCTTATCTGTGTCTTGGTGGTGGTTTTAGGCTATAAAGAGATAGGATAATGGACAATAATTCCCCTTAGAAATCATTAAAGATAGTCAACCTAAGCCAAAAACGGCATAAAACCTGCTTATGAATGAAGCGAATCTTATCAAATGAGATTTAGATTGTTAAAGTTTTTTCTGTGTATGAAAATTAAAAAAATTATTCATAAATTTCTCCTTTTAAAAAAGACTTGGGTTGTTTGAATTGTTGAACTCGTAAACTAGTGTAGGGGCCTACACCAATTAGACCAACACTTTTTTTTTACAATTTTTCAACATTTTTGCACTGAAAATTTCTTGTAAATCAGAAATAGGAACAGAGATTTTGAAAAATATTTAAGTATCTATTATTAAGCATGGTGTTTGTCCTTTAGGATCTTGTTAAGTTTTAGGCTTTTTCCAAAGGGAGATGGTGGGATAAGTCAACTCTTTTTAGAAATATCGCCCGAGGCAAACTTCAATCTTTTAGCGGGCCAAATCACTATAAGGGAGGGAACGAACAACCCACTATTTGATAAACTGATTAAAACATCGTAAAAGATCAGAACCTATCAGTTTACAACTTTTACTGAAATCTGTATTCTATAGATGTGTTTTTTTTCTAATGAAAAATTACGAAATACAAATATTTTACTTCAAGTATCTAAACGTACTTCTAAATTAATGCAAAAAATCTATAAATTTTTATTCAAATGTTTATAAAACAAAAACACGTATAGTTATTTCCATTATTAGGGAAGCCAAGAAACTCTTATTTTATAGTAAAACTAGTTAAAATATGACAGAAATCTAAATGGTTAGAACAAAGGCCGATAACACAAAATTACCCCTTTTGTAGATTACAATCATTGGTTGAATCGTTTGAACACTAAACTTAATGAACCAACCAATCAGAATTTAATAAAAGTTCCCTAAATTGTCTAGCCATAGAATAAGAAAACGTCATCATGAAACTTCTGGGTTTAAACAAGGTTTTTTTTTAAATTTTAATTAAAATAGAAATATATCCTTTATAATTGAAACGGTCAGCCTATTGAAGTCAGACGGACAAACCCTGTTAATATTAAGTATACAATAACTACGCAATTAGAATTAGATAAAATTTAATTAGACAAAAAACTTTACCTGTAAAACAGTAAAACGGTCAGCGTACTAATCTGTTGTAGCCTATCGCTGTTATCTCATGTCCTTTCTTCAGTCTTATTTTAAATAACTAGTGTTTTTGCAATACCTCAAATTAATTCCTTTAAAACATATTAGTAGAGCAGCTAATATATAACAAGAGTACATCCATACGTATGCGTAATGTTTGTTATCTCTTTGACAAATTTGAAATTAAAATCCGTAGTTTATCTTTAGTTTAAAAATAAAAAATGGATGAAAACCTTCCCTTGGCCGGGCCTATGTAAAGCTTCTACGAAATGGAATACTCGGATGATTCAGTGGTTATTGATAATGAGATTTGATAGATAGGCAAAAAAAACCTTACGACTTGGAAAAGAGTAAAATATTTTTTATTGCTGCGCTACTTATCAACAAAATTATCATTATAATGTGATTAGTGTTAAGTTCATTCGCTATTAATAAATTAAATTTTCGTATGTTTTAAATGAACACCCTAATTCCTTATTATTTTACACTGCACCTGATGAGTAGGTTTTTTAGTGTGCATACATTTTAGAAAAAATTCTTTTGATAAGAATTTTAAAAATATCAAATAAGTCGAAACAAAACAATCCTTTAATATTGATTCATGTGTATTTTATTGGTATTTATTGCAAGTTGCTGAAAATTAAAGATATTACCTACCAAAAATTCATATAGAAACTTAACCATATTTTTTTTGTCCGTCGGTTACTTACCTAGCGATTTTTTTAGACAGACATGAAGAATCGCAAAAAAAAATATTTGTTTTTTTTTAAAAACATACAATCTAATTATTACGTTAGCATACCTGTCCTACTCTCCTCCTCCTAACAAGCCCCACCCCAAAACTAAACATCGCATGTGAGAAAAAAAAGTCTCCGCCCTTAACTAACAAATACCATTAATCTCTAATCCGAACGATTGACCGCTACGCTACGACTTGCCCGTACGGGAGTAGGAATGGGGGGAGGAAGGAGAGTTGGGTGTTAGTCTAGAAGAGGGAAGGCAGGTTTATATGTTGACCGTGTGGTCCTAGCTGGCTGGATAGAGCCACAAACATGGGTTTTAAGCGGATTAAGTGCCGTTGATTAAATTCGTAACCATATACTTTGTTGGTATCTGATAGCCAGTTACTTAGATTAAGTGATATACATACATACATACATTTATACTTACATTACATCTTTTACACATACACATATACTTACGTGATGTCATTTGTTAAGTGACAATATACAACTGGATATAACATTTGAAATATAGTGAGAAAAGAAACCTAAATTTACACCTAAAAAAGACCAAAAGTCGACAAAATGCTACCCGCTGATATAAGGTATATTTTAGATAGATAGAGGATATACATTATACAATAAGATAGAAAGATAGATGGATAGATGCAACGTAGCTGATCAACTTTTTGCATTTCAATTATCTTACAATGCACACTCTCTGCCTACACAAACACATGCACAATTATTGAGGAGCCAAGCTTCTCAATAATACAAAATGTTCGTCAGTTCAGTAGGCGTTTTTTGGGATCGTTTATCAATTGGCTTCATACTTGTATTGGATTTTTTTAGTAAAATTTAAATAATTCCATACATATATTCTAGATTTAGACATATTTGTCCTTGCTTGCATCACAATGATTCATATCTTTTAATATCTTTTTAGAATTAGATTAATTCACTCACATAGAAATAATTTCAGTATAATACTTTATCCTAGCATCTAGAGGCTCTGTATTCAAATAGGGAGAGGATGGGCAGAAAAAAAACACCCCAAAACTTCTATAAAAAAAATATCCTAAAACCATTTTAATCAAAATCTTACGCCACAGACAAAAAAACCTTTCTACTTTATATAATAGGATTTAAAAGTAAAGCTTTATAGCATATCTTAAATCTTTATTTATGTCGTATACAAAAGATTTGGGAAATGTTGAGTTCAAACGGATTGTTACTTTCAGGAAAGCTTCTTGTAGGCTTTAATTAAGTTTTGGCTATTTGTGTGATCCTTTTTGTATAAAAAATCAACTGTCTTTTAATATTGGACTGTTGAAAAGCTGAAAAACTCTCCAATTTCTAAATAATTTATTATTTCTTAGCTGGGTTATGGTTCTAGTAGTGGTAGTGTTTAAAAAGAAAAAGAATCTGTGCATATAATTATTCTTCTCTTCTCATATTTACATATATTTATATATAATATACATGCTTTACATACAAATATATATATATAGTATATGTATATAGGAAGGAGCTTCGAGCATCCTCAATGATATTTCTTCAAGTCCCCGGACATACTCTATCTATCTATCTACTATCTACTCTTGCCTATCTATCTATCTACTCTCCTCACCTCTACAATATATTTTCTAGGGATGGATAAATAGATTCGAATTAATAGTTTGTATGATTGAAAATTTCAAAGAACATTTTTTCGTTTTGCCTATTGTTAAAGTTTTTCCTTTAGGGGTTGATTCACTTTTTTACTTTAAATGTTTAAGGGACAATAAAAAAGAAACTAAGCTCTTTATAGATTTAGCATAATTTTTACGGCCACAGTAAAAGTGTCTGACTATGACAAAATAAAAAATAACAATTATCCAATGAGAAGCCAGTATTCACAAATATATAGCGGCCTCTCATTGGATAGTTGTTAATTTTTTCTGACGTCATAGTCAGACACTTTTACTGTTTTCAATTTTTACTTTTTAAAATTTTTTTTCCCCGCATTTCTTATCCGTGTCTTATCTATCTATCTCTCCCTTCTGAACCTCCGCTCCTCCCAAATTACTACATCCACTATTGTGTGTGTGTGTGTGTGTGGCCCTCTTTATACGCGGACGAAATATACTGCAAGCAAATAAACACCAGAATCCAATATATAAGACCTAATGTTAAACCATAGTGTTTTTATTTTAAATTCTAGTTTGTCATATTCATTTTATAAACCCCAAACAGGATCTCTATAGATATTTGATTTTAAGCAACTGATAGAAATAGCATAAACTTTCTAAATAGAAGGGGTTTTACAGGCAACATTATTTTATTTAAACATATTAGTTGACCACAATAAAAATTCCCCTGCTTGAAACTTTCCCTTTCTGTAAATCTCCGACATAATTTCCCTGTCGTGTGTTCTGGCGTTATTTTTTGATCATGTCCACCAACCTCCTCCCTCGATATTTGCCTTAGTAGCGAACATTATATATTATATATACATATAAATAGAAAAGTAGAGAAATAGAGAGAGAGGAGGGAGGACAGTAGAGAGCGATAGATTAAGGAAGTAGCGGGTCTTGGGATGAAGGGAGGGAGTGGACAGGGAAGATATTAAGGTATTTTGTGGGGGGTGTAGAGAACTGTGGCAGTTAGCGCGTATGATCCTCCTAAGACCGCACTACCGGTGACTGACGGTATATATATAATAACCTCCTGCCCTCCCTCCCATACATTTCCCTACGGCGGTGGTCCTCCCCCCCGGTCCTTCCTCTTACTTTAGTTGTGTAGTTAGTCTGCCACATCACGTCAAGCTGCCCACACGTCTGCTCCATCCGGCGTGTGACACACTCAATGTGTCCGGGAGAGTGTGTGCATTTTTAAATGTGTAGATAAAATAGCATCGTCCAGGTATAATACACAAATTTCTGGAATCCGCTTATCCTGCATTCCCAAGTCAGTGTTTTAATTGCTAGTAAATTTTCGTAATACGAAAACACACGTAAATTATTCTCCCCTCTCTCCAGCATCCAGTTGTGTTTGGGCTGTTTTATCTGTGTAAAGAAGATATAATTTGTGTTGTTGTGATAATAATTATAATGAATTGAGTGGATGTATTTGATGGGACCAGGAGTAGTAGTACTGCAGGACGCCACCAGGTTCCAGGTATGGTTCTGTGCCAGTGTGTCTGTGTGTGTGTCCGCGCCCTTTGCACCATACGTAGCGAGATAACAATTTTGTGTGTGTGTGTGTTTTCTGTGCACATCTACACAAATTCAGAAGGGTTGGAAGATAAATGGTCAAAAGTCACACTTTTCTAAATTTTTAATGCGCATTTCTTGTTCTATACATTTGAACAACCATCAATTCATCTAATATTAAATTCATCTAAAATGAAAAATAAGTCAATTGATTTTAACTCAAAAATATTCAAATTGTTTTTTTTCCTACTGTTGAAAACCGGTTTCGGGCTGCAAGTAGTACCAACGTTTAGCTTTAAGAAGAAAAGATAAACCATGAATTTAAATATTATATTAAATGCTGTTTTAAAGTCTAACTGCTCATAATTAAATTACTAGATGATGAATAGTAAAATATTTATGTATGGTTTACTAAAATTCAAAGTCAATTTAGCTATACTCTTTACAGGGTAGCTTCTTTTAGTCATAGTTATTAACATAGCAATTTAGATGTTTGCATAAGTTTTAATGAAAATACGTTTCTATTTTTGTATTAAATCTAAATAAAAAACAAATTTGTAAATATGTGTTTACCGTATCAAATTACAACAAGTTAATTTACTTTTTTTTTGTTTCAACAATTGTGCTAAATATCCAAGTATCAACACGTCTTCAAGTGAAATTAACTGACATTTATTCATTTATTTTCTTTCGTTTTTAGCGATTAATCCATTTATTTAGACTGTCACGTGTTTTTATTCATTATTTCATAAAATTGGTTTTAATGCTTTGAAATTACTGCATTTTAAATTTTGATTATTAATTAATAAAAGCCCTGCATAATATTTACTACTTTATAGTAAAGTAAGTTAGTGTAAGAGAGAGAGAGAAAAAAAAACTCCGTTACTGCAGACTTTTACCATCCACTAATTTCAGGGAAAGGCATTTGTATTCTGATAAACATTTCAAAATTTATAGGGGACATAGAACTAGTGATATGTCATCTAAGACCACTAAATATTTGATTCTATTTAGAAGACACGTCTAAAGTATAACGACATGTCAAAAATATATCAGCAATGACCACTAATTATCTATTTAATATAGGTGACACAAACTAGTTAAAATATAAAAAAACGTATTCTTAATATTGCTACAACCTCTTTGCATTACTTGATTCTTGTTTTTTTGGATGCTCTAATATCAATTGTTTTTCATAAAATAGAACCATGTCCCTTTTAATTCCTTCCAATCTTACCATACAGAAAGATTGAGAGAGAAAGAGAGAGGGAGAGAGAGAGAGTGAAGTATTAAACTTCTTACGTTATTTCCCTCCCTACAAAAGTCCCTATTGAGCCCCGTCCCTCTGTCCGCCTGCCCCCCAGTCATGTCCTCTTTTCTTACGTATTATCGCCCCCATAATGCATTAGTTGAGAACAGCCACGGTTAATACCTAAGGTTAAACATTATACTTGGAAATATTAAACCAAAAATATCTCTGAAATACCTAGATCAAATCCGTGTAGAAAAGCCATGCCTTGCATAACGGCATGAAAACTGTCCAAAGAACCTTAAGTAAAATGCTAAAGTTAATAAAAATTTAACAACCCTTGATTTATTTTATTTATGTATCCACGGACAACTGGCTGTAAAACTAAGGAAGAAATATTTTATTCTATGCTAATTCCCTTGCATACCCTTAAAGTTTATTTGTATTAGTTATTATAATTGTTTATTTTCCAATCCCTATATAAATACTAAATACTACCTGTTATTAACTTTGTTTTTGGTATCTCAGCTACCCTATAACCCTCCGTATTACTTTTCGACAATCAAAACCGGGGTTCTTATAAAATTATATTTTCTTTGCTTCTATGAGAGATAGAAGTCTAAATTTTGCTCATTTTTAGACGATTTCATCTTTAAATTGTTCCCTTAGTTTTTTCTTTATTTGTATGAATAATAGCAAATGTGCTTGTCGTTACACTTCGCTTCTTATCAAGATGATTGTCCTTGTTATGATAGTATTATAATATTCCCTGACAGCCATACAAACTGTTGTTGAACCTGTATATTACCAACTCTGATGTCAGAGCCTATCCTCCCCTACGAAACAAAATCTCCCTAATTCTACTTTTCTTCTATAAGAATTCTTCGACATAGAGGGACCACGCAGTATTCATTCAAAACTAAAAAAATATATATATTTATAAAAATCTGATTTTGTAACGTGGTTTCTTATAAACTACCAAGGGGGCTTAAATTTTATGATGATAAAAATTTTATGGATCATGGAAAGAAAACGAAGTAGGGGATTTCGTCGTATTTTCACAGCAGCTTTTAATAGGTTATTTTAGGTAAGGTAAACGTTAATGATTGCCCTTCAGGGTTAGGAAATAGGCCTCACAGGTTTAGAGCTTCCCGGAGTGGCTAGAAATAGAAAAAAAGCTACTGTGGAAATACGACGAAACCCGCTACTTCGTTTTCCTACCATGATCAAAAACAAGTTCTAGTCTTTTAAGACAATAAGTTTATAAGATCTTATGCTTTCTAAAATCCTTAGATATTTTTTATCTTCCCACCAATATTAAATATTTATATTGCAAAATGAGCCATACCATTTTTGCAACATTATTGGCACACCCAATAGCACGTAACACTTGGTTTTCAGAATAAACTGTGCTATTACAACTCCCATACTTACTACTACAACAAAATCAATAGGGAAAAACACAAGAAAAAGAGAGGGCGGATATTTCCCCGGTAAAGTTATGTAGGTCTAATATTAGGACACACAAGTTAAGCTAGGGTGGGTGGAGGGGGATATTTGACAGCTGGTTGTATGTATGTGTTGGTGTGTGTGAGGGGGGGAATACACCCTACAGGTCCTAAACAAAAATGACCCCATTTCAAATTTACTAAAGAGTTTAGTTATATTACGACGAAAAACTTGCGAACAATATACTGTGGATATATAAACTTAAATTAATTTTTCTTGGTTACTGTAAAGGATAGATATCTCATATTTTTAGTGTATATTCCCCCATTTATATGATATTTTTAACCTTTTATGACATCAACAATCAGAACGCTTATTGACTGCTTTAAAAAAAAGTATTATCACGAAAAATAGTTGTACAAAATATAAAAGTTTTGTTGTAAGTCCGCAATCTAATGAAGATGGTCAGCAAAGTAAAGAAAAAGAGAAAACAGGGACTTGGGGATAAGACAATAAATTATTATTTCTTCCAAATATTAAGAATGAAAGAAAGAATTCTTTGAAAGAAAATATTGTGGATGGTTTTATCCATAATTGACCCCTCCCATTCCCTGAAAGATCTCCGTACAAATTTAGTAAAACAAAATTCTTGTCAGCGATTTTTTTCTTCTTCATTCCCAATATTAAGTCTTATTTTCTTCTACAGCTATCTGCAATATCCACTTCTTTTTATTTATTTTCTTCAATGATAGGCTTCATCCGAATATATAAAGTAGTAACCTTTTTTGTTTGTAGCGAAGGATCTCGCTAACCGCTGAACCGATATGGTCCTCCTTTACAGGGAAGCTACTTATAGGTCTCGGGATGGTTTTAGGATATTTTACTTTTATAAAAAGTCTGGTTAGGTATAGTTTTAGACTATTTTTCTGCCCTTCCATGTTCCTTCGGAATAGAGCCCCTAGATGCTAGGGGCGCAGCCGCTTGTATTCTTATAAAGTAATTGTAAAAACAGAGGTAGGAAAATTAAATTGGTACCCAAAGTTGTATAACCCCGTTATCTTATTCGTTGGCTCAAAAACTTTGAGCACTTTTAGTGAATTTTGATTAGATGGTTCAAAACTTTTCAACCAATAATTCTTATCTACAGAAAGGGTAATTTTGTTTAGGAGCATTGGGGATGCATTAATATAAAAAACGTATTCCCTTCTTTATAAAAAAAATCTATGGCTGCTATGATTTTCTAATAGTTTTTGATAATGTTATTTCTTAGACTTGTGTAAAAATGTCTTTTCTTTGATATGTTATTGTTCATGTAAGCAAATTGTCTTTAGTTGTTTGGCCAAAAGAATCAAGGTTACAAAAACAAGTAGTCCTTGCAAGTAACTTAAAAGGTTCTAAAATTATGATTTTTTAATTCAATTACGTTGAAATTGGGAGGGGGGGGGTGTCAAACTACTCTAAAACAGTTATAAGGCCTCTCTGAAAAGTTCGACCCAATGAAACCAGCATTTTTCGGGATTTATAGCTGCATATTTAAAACTAATTTAATAATACAAGATCTTTTTTCCCTTAAAAAGTTTTATGTATAGAAATGATTCTTTTCCACCCTTTGATGATACTTGATATATTCATAAAAATATCTGTAAAAGTAGCGGCTAGACTTTGTATAATACATTATTGTTTATAATCTATCTCATACAAAAGTAAGAAAAAATACATAAAACATTTGGGTTTTTTTACATTTTATATGTATTACCAGCTTTATGATTAAAAGTTATTGCTTGATGCCGTTTTCGTGGAATGAAAATGGAATAAGTTACAAACATACGATATTAATTAAGGAATTATTTTAGCTCCGCGTCCTGGCATCAAATGGATGCTTCAACCTCAAATGTCAGATCCTTATTGCTGACTCAATATCACCTAACATTGTAATGAATAGAGCCTTTTATATCATCACAAATAAGTGAGAGACTCGAACTTTTTACCTGTAACTATTATATTACATTATTTGTATGTTTTACTAATAATATTTCTATTTTCAGAGCTGAGCTATTGAAGCAGTGGATCAATCTTCCCCGGGCTTCCCACACACCATACTCGGCCCCGCTATCCCCCACAATTACCACGACCATGATGGACAGAACGGAGGAGGAGAACGCGGTGAATCATGAGATAGCCACGCTGCTGCTCAACCTCGCCTCCAGAACTACAGAGAAGCACAAGGAGGCTGTCAACAACTCTGTGCAGGTTCACAACATCAGCCGACAGGACCCAGATGTTGCCATCGACTTATCCAAGTCCAACAACAATAATAATATAAACAAAACCAGCTCAACAATACATAATAACAAAGTAAGCTCCTCCTCGGTGGGTATAACCGTGTCTCAGAGCCCCTACACACTGTTCCCCCTGCCTACCTCTCCCACAACTAAAAGCTTGTCCACAAGCTCCCCCCTGACCTCTCCCTTGACCTCACTACCAACCACACTCACCTCCCTGCCCAGTAGCCTCACCTCTCTGCCCCCCTCATACCTCCTACAAAACTTGTTGATGGGCAAAATTCAGCAGCTGGAGACAGACTCTTCAAACAACTCTGATAAAATCACCACAACTGTCACAGACTCGGGTCTCGGCGGCCGCCTAACAGCAAACGGCTCCCCACTCGGCCTTGTCAACCTGAAGCCTCATATTAACGGCCAAAATTCGTCGACAATTCCGCTGTTGGCGGGACAAATTGTTGCACAGCTCAATGCACTTCTCTTCTCAATCCACGGACTGACCGACAAGGCTGTAGAGAGCAAGGTGGACGGTCAACTGAGCGCCATTTTTTCCCGCCTTCAAGAAATAGTAACCCTTGTTAATATTACAAAACAGCAGCAACAACAGGCTGCTGAAGAGAAGCTGATATTGAACATCACCTCCCCAGTGCATCAACATGCTCTTAATGGACATATTCAACAACAACAACAGAATGAGCACAAGCTAGTGAGACAAGAACAGAAACCAGTTCAAGAGGAGTATCATATTAACTCGACAGCTGCCAACAACAAACAGAAAGAGATGCATCATCAACAGCACACCAACACAAGCATGGAGCACCACCAGACTATTCTGGAGCCGCAGACAACTATCAAGCCAATCAGGCTGCAGCCATTTACAAAAGAGATGTTGATCAACGACTCACCTTCCATGTTGTCCCGCAAGACTGTCATTAGCAGAGATCTGACCATCACAAGCGACTCAAGTCCGCCAGAGGCCAAGAGACTGAAACAGGCCTCGCCGGATGACTGCAGCAGCTCAACAGCACCCACTAGAAAAGCTACTAAAGGCGGCAAAGGTATTAGGAACCGCGTGTTTTGCGGCGACTGCCCTGGCTGTTTGAAAAACGACGATTGTGGTCAGTGCCGCTACTGCCGTGACAAAACAAAATTCGGCGGCCAAAACAGACTGCGCCAAAAGTGTCTTCATCGCCGCTGCCAAATGGACACCCACAGACGGCCACCGCCACCCTCAGCAGCAGCAAATGCTGCAGCGGCCGCCGCGGTGGCAGCAGCCGCTGTCAATGTTTCTTGTAGCGCGGGTATTGTGTCGAGTACACTGGTGAACAGCACGACCGGTGAGCAGGCCACTATCTACAGCGGGGTGGACCTGGCCAGGTTGGCTTCTGTGGCTGGAGATACATTTGTCGAGGACACCAGGGATAGATCTTCTCCTTATAGTCATATGATTGGTAAGTTTTAAACATTTCTTATCATATTAGAATTAAACATAAAAAGAAATATTTTATTTGTAGTTTGTGATGAAAGGGTAGAGATGGGATGGATGGGAAAGAGATGGTAGCAAATACTAAGTATGTAATCATTTTAGTAATTCAGCGAGGCAAGAGGATTTTATAAAATAATAAATTATCTGTTTTAAATTTAACGAGTGCATTTTACTGCAAAAGTCCACGGGTATATAATTTAAATATCTAAGGCGAAAAAATATCAATGAGCGAACTTTAGATATTTTTTTTGTTGGGCGTGAGCGTGTGTGTGTGTGTGTGTGTGTGTTGGGCGTGTAATAGGGCACATTTGTGCACCTTGGAATATTTAAAATAAAAAAGTACCTAACCTTGCAGTTAACGTTAAGGTGGACAATGGAAATTTTTATATAAAAGTTGCTAAAATAAAAAGCACAAAATAATCTTAAAGGATAAAAAGTAGACGAAAAATTGATTGATATACATCTCTTATGATTATAAGCAAAATTGCCCTATCTTTAGATTTAATTTAAGGTTGGAAGTTTGAACACAATCAGTTTGAAATCAACCAATTAAAATTGATTTAAAGTACCCAAATAGAATGACGTGGTTATAGAACTTTGGGAACTAGTGTAATTTTACTTGCCAATGTACCATCCCTTCTTGAAAATAACATAATTTCATAAGAATATTAAGTAATTAATTTGTAGCATAAGTTTAGTTAAATGCCATACGACTGATAACCACGAGCATTAATGATGTTTTATAAATATTTGCATTGCTTTGGGTTTAAGGATACAGATTTAGTTAAAGAATTGCGCACATTTGAATTTCCTACTTTTATATCTTTAAAAAGTTTCCCATAGATGTTTCATTAGCTTCGCAACAATAAGTTTAAACAATGAGCTAAGAAAAAAAAATGTTTTTTAGCTTTCTCCGATATCCTATGCATTTTTTATGTTTAACGTAAAATAGGTTGGGCCGTTTCTTAGCAAGCATCGCAAATTCCATTTCAAGATAGCTTCAGAAACAAAACAAATAGTTATTTAGCTTATCGTATTATAGACAGCTTTTTGGGGATATTGAAATGAAGAATTAAAATTAAAACTAGATGTTTTAGCTAACAAAACTGGTATTAATTTTATAATTTGTATTTTAATATTCGTGGAAAATTGTCTGTAATTCAATGATTTTTCTTGTTTGGCTGAAACCCTGTTCTAATCCAGCGGATATTAATCAGTTTCGAAGGCGTACTGGAAAATAAAATCCCAGTATATTGTATTGTCCATTGTCCTAGCGCTGAAAAATTTCATACAACTTAAATAAAAGAATCCTTGAAAAAAATATGCTAAAGAGTGGCTGCGCCAGATTTAAAGGACGGGGTCCTGTTTATTCACGTGTGGGCGTGTACGTGCGTTGGTGGGTGTGTGTGGGTGTGCATACGTGAATTTAAGGTTATTTTTTAAATGGGCACGCTAACAGATATCCTGTGCTATGCTATAATGCTGCAGTCAAAGGTGTTTTTACAAACGGTTGTAAAATTAATAACAACATGCCATAATTTTAGTAGATATTTGTCAATGGCGCAGCCAATCTAAAATAAGTGTACGTCCGCCTGTTCACCACCCCGTTAAAATACTTTGCATTGGGAAGAGATACTGGGTGCTTCATCTGAATTGATTATGATTTAAACTTTACCTTCATGGAATATGTCGCTAGATTTTTTTTATATAGTTTCATTGTAGTTTGTTCGCCACTAATAGACAAAAATCTCCTAATATACTTTGCAGGCAAAATGAAATAAACAGCCTAATGTGTTATTTTTCAATATTTAGTAAATTGTCCTTGGCTGCAATAAGCACCAACATTCCTATGGGCCGTTTTTAGTTTCTTTTCAACATTTTTTATGCATTTTTAAGGCATTTTCACTCCGCCCTTTTCACATTTTTTCGCTTATTTTTTTTAACATTTCTGTTCAATTTTAACAATTTTAATTATATTGAACTGGTACATTTATTATATTGATATACCTAATATTTTAATTTTTATTGTAATAGAATTAGGGATATGACAATGTATGATAAATTCCTTTTTTTAAATATCCTATCTCTCCATGAAATGTGTTTGTTTAATTGGAAAAGTTTAACATAATATTTAATTTTCAGGTACAACCGGAAATTTGTTGTTGACCAGTAGCTCCCCCTCCCACTCGCCAGTGACCGTGACCACAAGCATAACCCCCGCGGGCACCACCAACGGTCACCTGAGCAGCCCTGAACCCGAGGGTCTGTCGACGAACCACGTGTCCAGGATAGACAAGTGGAAGGCCAAGCACCAGGCCATGCTCAAGATGGTTGCTGAGGAGAAGGGTCAGGGCAGGAACTCGCCCTCGCCACCCCTGGAGGCGCTGGAGTCGACCAACAAGCTGGTGATCACCCTGGAGAAGGGAGATGAGAAGGATAGTTATCCGACGGCTGCTCCCGCTGCCCGACCTCAGCTCAATACCGCGCTTGTTGTCTAGAACAGGCTCTTCTATTTTACACACTAGAAGCTTCCATAAAAATATATGTGACCAGCCAAATCTTCTAGAATGTAAATACTAGAAGTCTGACCAGCAAATATACAATCAGAGGCTGTTGAAGAACAATAAACAGCCGATATCTAAAAAAAACCGGCTGACTTCCAGACAGAAAAAAATGAATATTTCCCGGCAAAGCCTAATTCTTATTTTCAAACAAAAAACAGACAATAAAGAAAATTCTTTATATTTGCACTTAAACCAGTTCTAGAATGTTGCATATTATTCAAAATTATAACTATTAATATTATTATAAAATTAAAAAGTTTGGCCTGTCTCTGTAAATACAATCATCACGAAACCTCATTTCAAAGTTGACCGCTTGCTTCCCCATACCCCTCCCCTTAAAAGGGCCTGCTTGGAAGGAGGGGAGCAGTGTTTTAATGCCTTGAGGCACAGATTTTTAATACCCTTGGCAATTACGAGACAATAGTCAAGGCTGTGCTGGGTTCGTAGCCTTGCGTTCTATTTCTCTATTTTTATTATTAACTTGTTATAAATACCCCTGGCCGCCCCCCTGCCTAAACAACCCACCCACCCCCACCCCTGAACCCGATGTAAAGCTAGTGAACAAAATAAAAATGACCATGTACAAGTAAAAAAATGTAAAATTCCCCAAACCACCTGTTTTCCCTGTAGTTTTTAACAATTGTTTTTCTATAATTTTTGATACTTGATATTTGTGTTAAAATAATATTAAATTAGTACCAGGTGCTTGTATTATCTATTTATATACCTCTCTCTCTCTCTTTCTCTCTTCACATTTCTAAGCAAGAGTTAAAATCACACATTTCTATAATTCATATTGGATCTAGGTTTTAAAAAAAAAATCAAAATAGTTGCTATATAGTCTTCCTTAGAAAAGCCGAAGATATTACCAAATCTAACTAAATATTGTGCCTTTATTTCCCTTTAATAATATTCATAATCACAATATGAGACTTGATTACAATTTTTACTATGCAAAGTTTTAAAAAACTGATATTACATGTAGTTAGGGCACTTTTTTCATAAAAAAAATATTGTTACTAAAGTTTGGTTATTTTAGACTTTAAAATATTTATTTTAATTAAATATCTACTTTAGACTTGGGTATTAATCAATGCATGTTAATTTTATTTTATTCATTTGTTATCCTTTAAAAATTGTTAAAAAGTTAAATATTTAAAATTACTTTTCTTAATTATAAAAAAAAACAGTTAAAAACCCGCATTGTTAAAAATAAATAACACAGAACACAAGACCTTTTTATGTGCCATTTTCCTAATATTAAGCCTTCTTATTATATAAAACTTTATATTATAGTTCTGTAATTGGTTGTAACCTAAATATAATTTACTTCAAGACCTCAAAGATAATCATGATCAGTTAGAAATATTTTAGTAGAAATGACAAAAAACTGGAGCCTTATTGTCATATTAACAATTTTTATCTTTCTATATCATTCACTTATTAAAGTAGATCTAGATAATAGAAATAGAAAATTAGGTGCTTATTTTTTTATTTTCCTATTTAAAATATCAAATTATATTATTCTATTTAATTAACTACCTACATTTGGGCATTTCTTTTTATTACATACTTGAAAATTTAGGTATAGAAGTTATTCCATAAACCATGTAATTATTGTCATAGTTGACATTTTATTTGAAGCTTATAAACCCGCGGCATTAAATTTGTTTTTTATTAAAATGTGAATATTTTATTTCTGAAGCATATCATCAAAATAATTTGTTTAATTGTGTATTAAATAAATAGCCGAGATATTGGATAGCAAGCAATAATAATTAAACAAAAGTTAATAATGAAATATGCAAAATTATAAAAAAAAATCTATGCAATTTTTTTAGGGAGTTGAGAATCTCACAAAAGAAACTTTTTTTTATAATTTCTACCCTTTTACTATTTCTTGTTCATTAAAATCTCCAAATCTGCGACAAAATGGAGATCCTTTTTTCTTGTGATTTGTGAATTTTTTTATCAAATAGAAGAAAACATTTTTTTCACCATTACAATTAGATAAACAAATTTGTAACTCATAAATAAATATCAAGAATTCTGTTTAATTTCTTCCAAAAATCTGTGATTTATCCATTTATTATCATCATATATTGTCAAATAATCAACACATATACAGGGTGGGGCAAATAAGACCGGACAAATTCTAACTTCTAAACAAATAAACATAAAATCATCAATTTTAAAGATTTTATTGAATTTTAAAAACTGGCAAGCAAAATAGGTATTTGACTATTAGATTATTCAATAAAATCACCGCCAGCCTTAATCACCGCCTCTACCCGCCTCCTCAACCGCCGGCAGGTCCAGGTCAAAATGTACCTGTACAAGCTGGCGTAGTTCTCCTTGATAGTGGCAATGAGGGAGGTCTTTGTGGTATGGGCACGTCTATTGGTGCATGCTTCAAAGTAGCCCCAGGCCCAAAAGTCCATTGAATTAAGATCGGGCTGCTGGGAGGCCACATTTCCTTAGGAACGTGAGTAACCGCAGGATCCAAATTCGCCCAACTTTCAAGCTACCCTTATACACGGAGGCTATTATTTGGACCACAGTTGAGCTAGAACGACGTTCTTTACCTTTTTAGAATTGGCATAAAGTTTCAGCTAGGGTTGTCAGCGCAACCTATAGTCTAAAACGAGTTTTAAAGTTCAATATGGGTCCCTGAAGTCAAGAACCGAGAAATTTTCACGAATTTTCATGGTTTTTGACGTTTTTTACATCTCAAAATCTGCCTCATTCCACTTTGCTGGAGTACTACGGCCAAGCCATTTCAGATAGAGAGCTCTAGTCTTTTCTAGTGTCTTACTTATGTATCT